>JANVCH010114066.1:0-13675 GCA_025505405.1 Epizoanthus rinbou | reverse complement strand
CCCCCTTTCACCACCTAATTTTTCAGATACCCCCCATTTTCTCATCAGTCCCCCCCCCAACATTATTTTGTGAACGCTCCTTAGCTCGAACCAAGGCTAAAATTCGCCATGTAATCTGGCCCCTAGTGAAAGTGAAGCTGTTACCTTCAAAGGACTAAGGACCCTGTCATAAGGCTCCGAGTTGCGATTGGTGTTTCCGTCAGTGAATACCAAGAGGACGTTTGGTTTGTCTGGCCGATCGCCTGCTGCTACAGTAAATAGTCCGGAGGCTGCCATTTTGAGCGCTCTGTCGGTGTAGGTAGAGCGCTTCAAATAGGGAATGGAACTCATTAAAGCCTTCAAGCTGTTCACGCTGGAAAATCAAGTAAAACTCCAATTAGGGTTTTAGCTTTGAATTATTATTGTACTGGCTTGCGGTCAAACTTATATCCAGGCGAAAGAAATTGCCGTGCATAAATCTAATTTTTTTAAATGTAAAACTCAGTTTACGTAAAATTTAAGAATAGAAAATGTTCAAGTTAAAATAATTGCCAGTATTTATCCATATATCATCAAAATCTCAAGGTACTACTGAAAACAAAGTACTCACTCACTCACTTCAGTTATGGACAAATATTACACAATTTTGTGTGTAAGTCATATTAATAAGAGTGTTAGAACTCTTCTGAACAACAGAGCCGAAAATCTACGCCCGCTATTTTCTTTATTTTCTCGCGTATAGGTCAAACATGTTGAACCCTTAGATTCTAGTGGCCTTAAACTACCAAAAATATACAGTCAAATAAGAATGTGTTTATACTGATCATAAAGTATAAAGCCTATTTATAAAATAGGGAAGATATAACGCACGCTCTGATTGGCTAACAGATGGCAAAACGAGTGTTTATATCCGCAGAGGATAGACACTCTAGATATAACACGTGTTCTTGAAACATTTCCTATTTTATAAAAAGGAAATCGAGAAGCAAGAGAAACTTGTACTTCTCTCTTATACTTCTCTCGTTCTCTACAACTTCCGGCGTGTTTATATCACAGTTTATAGACACAAGCAGCCGTTTTATATTGCTTAAATAATTAAATTCATCTTTTCAACACAGCAATGCACTCTGGGAAATATTTTGAAAAATTCGTTATTTTCTATATTTTGGTTTCGCCCGAGAAAATAGCTCCGTATCTTGTGCAAATTTCAAACCTCTCGAATTAAAATTAGAAAGGGCTTTGGCTCTTTTTGTTTGTTGCTATGGCAACCGTTATTTTCTATCGTTGTAAACTTAGTTTCTTAGGGCTTTTGAGGAACGAATTTTGTTTCTTTTTGCGTGGGTGATCTCTCGACTGTTTTTGTACATTATATACAGTTAGGGATAGAAAACAATATATTGTTACAGAGAAACTAAGAAAATCGATATATTTAAAAAGGATGGCGTTATTAAATTTGTTATGTTGTTTAAAAAATATCTTATGATGGCTTGGTGAGGGTTATCTTGTTTTTTGTAAAACTTAAGAATTAAACAGGTGAAAAACAGAAACCAATTTCCGTAACGTCATTCATAAGTCATCAGGTCTTTCCTGATGCACTTTATATATTCTATCACTTCAAAAATGTAAAAATACTTAATTTTCATCTCTACATTAAACCATACACCTAACAACAAAAACGGGGGGGGGGGCTGTGAGATCTCCAAAAACCTAACTATTCCATAACCATCATTTTATAACATCTATAACATCAGATATAAGTATATAAGCCTATTCTTCGAGCTAGTAGTTAATAGACCACTGACTGCCTTTGTCACATTTCCGTATTTGATATACCTTTGATATACAAAGCCCGAGATTGTTTCTTTGTTGTGGAGTCTGCGGACTGAGAACGGAAGACGATCCTTAAAGGGGCTATGTCACGGCTATTTAAGGTATTTTTGTGATGTACGAAATTCTCCACAAATCACAGGAAATCTAAAAATAACAGGTCACCGTGGTAAAAAAAACACAAGAAAGACGATGATAAGTCGTAAAGGAACGCGGATGGTTAAAATTGGAGAAGATTAAAACGGATTACAAACTCCCAATTTAATTTCGGTCCAGGCTAGATACTAAATAAGTTAAATCCATTCGCTGTCAAAATCATGTTTCTTGTATTTAGACACTTTCGGTTTTCACAATATATAACCATTTTATCATTTCTTGTTATCCTATTGAACTTACAACTTGTGTTTCATGACTTTGAAGGCTTTGTTATTCCCCATGACATAGCCCCTTTAAGTTACTCTATCAAATACGACACTCCGTTCTCAACCCCCACGTTCACTGATTTTACACGGCTTCATGCCGGCAGAAATCAAACACAACTTTTAGCATAACTGTGATATTTGTCTAGTAAGAAAATATTAAAAACAAGTCATTATACATTTGACCATATTTGCTAAGAACCACGTAAAACCGAAAACACTTTCTACTGTTGAGTTGATCAGTAGAACGTATGACGGCTTCCGACAGTTTATGGATGGAAATGTCCACCAGATTCGAAGCAAATTGTTGTTATCGCTTCCTGGATTTAATACATTATAGATATTATCCGTATTTATCAAGTAAATGGGCTCAATTCCCTAATATGTAAGGTGATTTTTTTTTCGGCAGTGGAAGCATAAAAATAAATAAAAATAAAAATGAATAAATATGCCGAAGTGAAGACGAATAACGAATAATTTAGCATTTGAATTTGGGAATAATGAATAATTAAAAAAACCGTGAATAAAGAATAAGGTGAAAAGTGAAAGAGAATAGTGAATGTGGATAAAGTGATATATATAAATCTAGGTAGATTCGTTTCCAAAAAGCCTAAAGTTGTCTCCGTCGGCGAGTCGAGTAGACCAAATCCTGAGATAGATCAACTAAAAGTTTAAGTTGTTATGTTATGTTTTTCACCGTGCGGGCGGACGATTACTGAACTTTCAAGTGCTAGTCCTTTGTTGAGACTGTGGTTCTCTGAAGAAGGGCTAGCGCTCGAAACTTCAGCTAAAACGTCCTCCCTCACCTCAAGAAAATAACATATCAACTGTAAGTTGATCAAACCCAGTGTAAAATACAAAGAGTCTTCGTATTCAATGACAGGGTTGTGGCATTATGTACCAAGAAAATTTTTACTTTACGTGGACTTCCAATTTAGCAGAACAATTCTTTGCGGAGCACGTCAGTCGCTGCTGCTAAAAACCCTTTAGTTTCTTGGGAGAAATGTTATGAAATGAATTGCAGATTCAATAAACCAAGATTATATAGGCTGCATATGTAAGGGTCCGGAACGTGTGTTTCCATCTATACTTTGATTTACACCCACTTTCGTAAGAACCTCTATATATCTCTTTCGATCGCCTTCTGCATTATGTTCACGTTACTGTCTCTTGTCCAATCAACTTTCGGAGATCTTTCTGGAGTGTTTTATTTGCTAAGAGTTTATCTGTGTGGTCTCTTATAGTGTAGTGTAGTGTAGTGTAGTGTAGTGTAGTGTAGTGTAGTGTAGTGTAGTGTAGTGTAGTGTAGTGTGGTGTAGTGTAGTGTAGTGTAGTGTAGTGTAGTGTAGTGTAGTGTAGTGTATTGTATTGCATCCGATTTCATTGCATTCCTTAAAATAGATTTATAAATTTTCTAAAATGTTAATGCTTCTATACATTTTTAAAATATTTGAGTTATCACATGGAAATCAGTCACGATTTTCCGTGGTTCCACGAAAACGTGTTCAAGTAATAACAGGTGAGAAGGTAGGTGAGGAGGCCGGAGTATTTAAAAATCTATTTAAGATATTTCCTTTCCCTCCCTCGCATTCGTCTAGGGCGGCGTTTTTTCGCTCTATTTGAGAGGACGGTTAAATAGGTTTTAGTCTGGTAAAGTTCAAATTATATTTATTAGTCAGAATATATGTATATGAAACACACACTCCCGCAAATAGAACGGTTAATCGTGATGGGTTTGTCTATAAAAAAGGAATATGATACAATATAAATATATACAAACGGTAATAGAATAGTTAGTTAATACATGTCACTATATAGTGTATGAGTTGAAGTAGACGTGCTGTATTGTCTGACTATCAACGAACGGGTGGAATACAGCACACCAAACCAGCAGGAATTTCCCCGTGGCCCGCAACCTTTAGAACAAATACATAAAAGAAAAACCTGGTAGGAAATGTTGCAAAAAGTGGGCCAAAATATATTTAAAGGTATGATAAAAGAATGGAAAATGTTAAATGAAATCTACAGGGTGGTCCAAAAGAAACACCGCACTCAAATATTTGACTTGCACCTGTTTCAAAACAATTGTCAGTGCAGAAAATCTAATCACCTATTTTCTGAGAACAGGTTCAAGTCACAAAAGGAGTCAACGATTCTTTAGACAATCATTTATGCCGAAGTACAAACGGATAGATTTATATTGTTTTTCCAAAATATATGCCTATTAAATGACCTGTCAGGTGGATTGAGCCCGAGCTACAAGCACCCGATGCAGGTTAGCGTATAGATCATGATATTGTCTTGTCTTCTTCACTGATAGAGGAGACTTTTCTCTTTGAGCAACCTGTCAGGTGAATTGAGCCCTAGCTACAAGCACCCGATGCAGGTTAGCGTATAGATCTTGATATTGTCTTGTCTTCTTCACTGATAGACGAGACTTTTCTCTTTGAGCAACCTGTCAGTGATAAAGAGCCGTGTCTTATCGTCATGTATGGTAAGCAGCTCTCCCATTCAGGTCACTTTTTGCTGTTGATAATTATTTACACAGGTTCGAATTCGCACCAATCAGCAGCCATTACGTATGGTTTATACATAGAGATCGACATTTACGGAAGCGGACTGCAGATAACTTGGTTTACATCAGTTCTGCATGTGCACGAATCACTGTCTTTGAAGTTTCTAAAACTGGCACACTGTGTGGAAGAAGAAGCAACATATATATTCGCATGCCATTGTTTATACATCCTTACTAGTTCCTGTTACAGCATGAAATCTGAAGCTAAACACTCATTTCATCTGTTGGAGTTTCATCATGAACGTGTAAAGTCGACATTTTAATTGCTCAATGTATTTGATCTGCTGTGGCAACCCTGTGGTGTCTTACCTCCAGTCCAGTCCACAAACAATTGTTCCTATCTATTAGGTTCGCTCATTTGTATTGTTTAGAAACTCTTAATATGGACGCGTTTCCCGAAATAACTGATTACATAAATTAGAATAACAAGCGAAAGCCGTTCACAAGGACGACTAACTTTGCTTGCATTATCAAACTGACAAGCGACAATTGCTGTACCGTTGATTATCTTGTAGTTGTTTTAACCCTCTCTTACACGGGCTTTCTGAGGCTGTCTGGTCGCGGGGAGGCCAGAAAGTGGTCGCGGCCTATAACTCGTGGACTATTTAACATAATTAAACAACATTTGGCACAGGAATAAACAATCATAGGACAATTAATTTGATGTGCTTTAATTCACATGTGACGTCCTTATGACGTTTCCATGACGTCATAAATCTCAAAATGCGGTTTTACGTTAATTTGTTTTATATGAAGGATCATTCGATATCTTAGCTTTTTCAAAATGTATTTGTGAAAGTGATAATGAGGAAAAGACCTCACAGTGTTGGTATGCAATTCATCGGAAACCTAAGGGGGGGG
Organism: Epizoanthus rinbou; assembly: GCA_025505405.1. Lineage (NCBI taxonomy): Eukaryota > Metazoa > Cnidaria > Anthozoa > Zoantharia > Epizoanthidae > Epizoanthus > Epizoanthus rinbou. Next base: position 8,014 of record JANVCH010114066.1, on the reverse strand, counting down.
GGGTGCAAAATTGCTCATATTTAAAAGTTTTACTTAGCTCATAGATCTGCAGTGGCAAATGAACGAAAACTCATAAATTATAAGATTTGCGATGTCAGCTGCCATCGGACACACCAAATGACGTCAGAAATAAAACATCTTTGATTTGGCAACAAAGTATTACCTATGACGTCACAAATTGTGCAAAATCAACTCATGTTTACCCCAAATGAAAAAAATATTTGTTGTTGACTAATATTGTCCACATAACACGCAAAAACCGTAAAAACACGGTGAAAATATGTAAGCCAAAAAATTTGACAAAAAGTGCCTTTAGCGAATCCGTTACCATGGAAACAAAAGAAACCCTAATTTTTATGAAAAACGTATTCTACGATAACATTTAAGGAAAAGTCATGAAATATGGCGACTATTGCTCCAATATCAAGAAAGTTCTCTTCAGTTGAAATCAGCGCTACCACTTTCTGCCCCCCCCCCCCCGTGTAAGATAGAGCGGTTAAAATAAACAATTCAACAGAACGTTGATAGTGCAATCGAAAGTACAATCAGTTTCATTTCGCCTCTGCATCCAGCATCCCGTCAATTGATCATTTGACATTTCAAGCGTTTGTATGTGACATGAAACCTATCTTGTGTGCCCGTGTAAAAGAGCCCGCAATATTTGGATTACCTCTTCTATTTTAAAAAATTGATAACGATTTAACTCATTTATGTTGAAAAAAGTGCCTCGTGTGCCGAGCTTAATGAGCTTGTTTATAAACGGAAAACACGAAAAATGCTGCCTTTTTTGGAAAAAATTTACCAACTTGTACTAACTTTTTAAATAAGTTTAAATTTGTATTTTTCTCGTCAAAACAAAGTATGAGAGGCAAAAATATCAGAATTCAGTTTCTATGTGAATAAAATCGGGGGTGCTGTAAAGTCACTCATATGACTTGCCGAATTTAATTTATTGGAAAACATATTAGTGTTTATATATTATATCCGCTCCACTTCTCTTCAGGAGTGACTTGTTTTACAACAGTATAATGGCGTCTCTAGCTTTCTATTTTGCTACATCTGGTCGATTTGGACGTTAGGTTGACTAGTGTGTCACTTGCTTAATGAATGAAAAGGATTGAACCGGCTTTCTAACGCCAATAAGGACTGAATTTTCTGGCGATATACTCCCAAATGTCAACAACAGGCCCGTCAACCATCTTGAAGTGGTCGTAAAATATATTCCCTTCCATGTCATGGCTCATGAGGATGACATTGTTGATTTAAGCCAATCAGAAGTCATGATCAAACGTCGATAGCTATTTGCTTCATGCACGGTATAAAGTTTAACCTCAATTTGAGAGTTTTTATTGACTATTGTATGTATGAATTAATGGTCTTGAATTACTCGACACTACAACACTATTTTAATTAATCTTAAAACAGTTATTTTGAACAAAATATCAGGATTTGTCATGTCACTAGCGAGCAATCGATTATTTGCCGAAGCCGAAGCCATTATAACGTAGAATAGCACAAGACACCACGGCGAACGTCTAGGTGGAGGGGAAGGGAGGGGAGGGGAAATTTAGTTCAAATGTGGGGATAATGCTTACAAATTGTTGAATAACTTTTGCGCATTGCTTTTTCATGTTTTGACAAAGATTAAATTCGACAAATTGACTCAATGTATCCCCACCCTTCCCCTTTGCTTCCGCATCCCCTCCCCCATAATATTTCTTATGTATTTCTTTTACTGACTGTTGTGCGAGGTTTTATTACATACATTGTGGTTACGCTTTGTTTTCGAATCTTGTGATTCCTGAGTTTTGCTCGCTAACCAGCAGGTCACTCATTAAAACCGATATGCTTCTCTTCAAAAACGTCTTTTACATGTTCTGAAGAATCGAAGATATTGGGTTGTAGTATGTTCTGAATGTTGGCACGAGTGCAGGACTACACATGGATACAGTATATTATTAACGCAACTATGTCACATTAGGGGCTTCACATGTACACAGTTTTAATTAAGCCTATTAGTAATCGCACGGAGGGACGGGGGGAGGGGAGGGGAAAGCGGGCGTTGTATTAGCTTTGTCCCCGGAAGCCGGGAGAAGCAGGAAATCAGAATAACTATATATTAAGTCTGGTTTGCAGTAGGGAAGGAAGCTACGAAGGCGGCAGAAATGTAAGCAAAGGTGGAGGGACAGAGGGTATGTCCTTATGCAACCCAAAACGACGGAAACAGAAGAAACAGTCTTGTTTATATAACTGTTTTTGTGTGCCGTGTATAGAACGATAAAACCAATATAAAACGACACACTCTCTCTCGACATCAACTCAACTCTCTAGGCCCTGCTCATGACAGTTCTCGCACATGTTCTCAACTACGTCATGCATGACGTAACATCCTTTCTTGCAAACAAAACAAAACAATAACCAAGTTCTCCAATTATTCAATGTACTTTTGTTTAGATGGCCAGAGCCAACAGTGGCCCAGTCTCTAGTGCCTTAAAAACATTACTCTAGGACTACTATTTTGGGCAGTTCAGGTCTCAATCTTTGAAGCGTTCAGGTAGCCTGATTGTTCGACCACTTCGTCTGAGGGGCTCTGCAGTTGGCTCTCCTGTTGGTTTTGCCACTGTTTCAAGTGGTGGTACAGGACCGCAGTCCTCTTGGACAGGGTACTCTGCTTCTTGTTCTGGTGGTGGAGGACCATTTTCGTGTCTGTCGGTGCCCAAGGTTATATCACTGTTACTGGGAAAGTCAAAGACGATCTCTGGAGCTGGCTCCTTAGAGTAGCGCAGATGGCGACGGTTTCGCCTATAGACACCTCCATCTTCAGTCTCTACTTCATACGACCTGGGGCCCACTTGCTTCTTGACAACTGCCTTCTTCCACTTGCTCTTTTTGTTCTTCAATGGCTGAACTCTCACTGTGTCTCCATCTTGAAGTACTGGCAGATCATGTGCACTTCTGTTGTACAATTTGGCTTGTCTGGACCTGTTTTTTGCTCTCTTTTCTGCTGTTCCTGCAACTATCTCTGGCTTTAATAACTCTCCGCTAGTTGGCAACGGGGTTTTTGTTCGCCTGTTCATTAAACGCTGAACTGGGCTCGACCCTAAGCCCTCTGATGGTGTATTTCGGTGGTCCAGGATAGCCAACCATGGGTCTGATCCTGAAGCCTTTGCTTTCTTGATGAGTTTCTTGGCACTTTTCACTGCACTCTCTGCCAGACCGTTGGACTGGGAATAGCCGGGACTAGACGTGATATGCTCAAACTCCCATTCTGCACTGAACTGCTGGAATTGCTGTGAGGTGTATTGTGAGCCATTGTCGGACATAACAGTGTCTGGTATCCCATGCCTTGCAAAATTTTGCTTCATCTTCTGGATAACCGCAGCACTGGTCGTAGTTGAAAGAGGATCCACTTCATAGAAATTACTGTAATAATCCACTGTTATTAAGTAGTCCTCGTTGTCGCACTCAAATAAGTCACTGGCAACTTTTCCCCAAGGTCTGTCTGGGATCTCGTGAGACTTTAGGGTTTCTCTTGGTTGCACAGTCCCAAATGCCTGACATGTTTCACATTTCTCAATGAAGTCCTTTATTTCGGAGTTCATTCCTGGCCAATAGACACATTCCCGGGCTCTCCGAAGGCAGCCTGCTGTCCCGATGTGGGAGCTGTGGACTCTGCCAACAATGTCAGATCTTAGAGTGCTGGGAATTACACACCTTGCTCCTTTAAAAATTATACCATTCTGCACTGACAACTCATCGCGTACGTGAAAGTATGGTATAAGCGAGGGTGCTACTTTCTTCTTTGTTGATGGCCAGCCATTTAGGATTGCAGACTTCAGCATTCTTAAGGTGTCGTCTTGCTCTGTGCTGTGTTCTATGGCTTGCAATCTTGCTGCTGATATGGGCAAGTAGTCTACCATGTTAATCTGCTCCACTTCTTGTTCCACTTGGGATCTCTGCTCTCTGTGTGTATGAACTTGCAGGATTTCAGCTGCTTGCTTGTCTTGTGTCCCTGCTTGGTCTGGATGTGCTCTTGATAGAGTATCGGCAAGGTACATAGTGCTTCCAGGTTTGTACTCGATCTCTAGGTCATACCTTTGCAATCTCAGTAGCATACGTTGTAGTCTCTTAGGTGCCGAGACCAGGGGCTTCTTGTAAATTGTCTCAAGGGGCTTGTGATCACTCTCTACATGAATCTTTCTGCCATATGTGTACTGGTGAAACCTCTCAGCACCAAACACAATTGATAAGAGTTCCTTTTCAATCTGGGCATAGTTTCTTTCAGTCCTTGTTAACGCACGGCTTGCATAGGCAACTGGCTGGCCTCTTTGTAGCAAAGTTGCACCCAGACCAGTGTCGGACGCATCACATTGCAGCTCTGTCGGCTCTGTTGGGTCGAAATACTTCAACACTGGTGTTTGGGTCACTGCTTCTTTGATTTTGGCAAATGCTGCATCATGGGTGTCTGTCCAGGTCCATTCTGCATCCTTGTGTGTGAGCTGTCGCAGGGGTTCACAAATATCAGCCAGTTGTTTCAGGAACTTCGTCAGGTAATTCACTAAACCGATCAACCGCTGAACGCCTTTGACATCGGTAGGTTTTGTCATGTTGCAAATAGCTTCAATCTTCATGGGGTCAGGTTTAAGTCCATCTTGGGTTAACAAATGCCCTATGTATGGGATTTCTGTGCACTTTAGTTTGAATTTGGCCTTGTTGAGGACAATTCCTTTATCTCTGCATCTCTCTAAGAGGCTCAGCAGTTTCTTATCATGGTCAGCGATCGCTTCTTGCTCCGTGTCTCCTTCCCCATAGATTAGGATATCATCTGCAATGCTTCTTGTCCCCGATGGACTGGTCTAGGCGCTGTTGAAAGTATTCTGGAGCAGGGGATATTCCGAAAGGCATCCTAAGCAAGCGGTAACGGCCAAATGGAGTTTCATATGTTGTTAGCAAGCTGGACTGGTCATCTAGCTCAATGTGCCAAAACCCATTCTTTGCGTCGCAAACGGTAAACACTTTGGCCTTTGTGAGTTCTGGTAGCACATCTTCAACCACTGGCAGAGGATATAGGCTCCGTTTGAGGGCTTTATTTAGTGGCTGTGGATCAATGCAGATGCGTAGTTTTCCGCTGGCTTTCTTCACAACCACGAGGCTTGATACCCAATCGGTGGGTTCGTCGACGCGTTTGATAACTCCCAGGCTCTCTAGCCTAGCGAGTTCTTCTTTCAGCACCGGTTTCATGGCAACTGGCACTCTTCTCAATGGTCGTTTAACTGGTTCAACTGTGGGGTCCACCTCAAGGTGAAGCTGGCCCTCCAAATGACCTTCGCCGTTAAAAACGTCGCCAAATTCTTCCATTATCTGCTCCATTGTCAGTCCACCTTGCACGTGCCTGGGAACACTCTGGTCCTGCTTTGCCTGTTGGTCAGTGGCTATCTGAATATTCTCGTAATGGACTTCGAGTAGGCCCATCTGTTGTACCGCTCGTGACCCCAGTAGAGGTGCTGCGCTGTGTTCTATTACCACGAATTCGGCCTTGTACTTTTTTCCGTTCTTTGGGTTGCGGAGATGAGCGCTGCATTTACCTAGGGTTTCCATGCATGACTTGTTGTACATGGCTAGTGTACAGTTATTTTCGGTCACGGCATGCCCGACTGGGAGGTCTTTCTTGCTAATTAAATTGCACGAAGCGCCAGTGTCGACTTGGAAACGCACAGGTTTGCCTTCCACTTCCATAACTGCAAAAATTTTCGTCTGGAACGGTGGTGAGTTGACGGCATTGATTTGTTCTGACGGGAGTTGTGCTTCAGTCAGCGTGACCGTCATTATTTCTTCCTCTGAATCCAACTGTGGCGTGACTTTGTGAATTTCCTTGTCTGCTTTGGGTTGTCGGCATTTTACGGCGAAATGATTTTGTTTACCACAATTGCTGCATTTCTTCTTGTAGGCTGGGCATTTTTCCTTCTGTCTTTCGTGGCTTCTCCCACAGAACATACAGCTTCTCAGAACTTCCTTTTGGCTGGATTTCATCTTTTGTTTATCGAGCGAATTGATTTGATCTAAGTCATGTGTCTGTGTTGACAACCTGGAGTCTTGCCCGCTTATTACTTTGATTTGCACACTCGTAGCTTCTGCTGCTCGACAGAGATCCAAACATTTTCTGAGTGAAAGGGTAGGCTCTTGTAGGAGTTTTCGACGGATGGGATTTTCTGTTATGCCACAGACTATACGATCGCGGATCAACTCATCCTTCAATGAACCAAAATTGCACGTGGTCGCGAGTTTACGCAGATCATTTGCATATGCATCAATGGATTCACGAGGCTGTTGAACTCTGTTGTTAAACTTGTACCGTTCGTAGATAACGTTCGTCTCTCCCACACAGTGATTTTGCCACAATTCCAGTACTTTGTCGATGTCTTGTTTTTCCTCCTCTGTTTTGAAGGGCAGCCCGTTATGAATCTCTAGCGCATCGGCTCCCACACACGTGATAAAAGTGGCGACCCGATATTTGCTTTCTTTCTCGCTCAACTGTGTTACAGTCTCATAAGCATCCCATACCTGCTTCCATTTTTTCCAATTGTTCGCTAGGTTTCCTGTCAATTCTAGCCGACCTGGCAACGGAACATTCGACGTGAATGTTTGACAATTTGGAGTGGTTGTACTACTCGAGCTTGCAATTGCAGCGACCGGCTGCTCTTGATCATTCGGCATTTCCGAAGACTGTTAGTCGATTGCCGTTTCAATCTGGTTGTGGTTCGCGCGTGTCTTGCTATTCTGTCACCACTTCTGACACCATGTTTTTGTGTCCCATGTATAGAACGATAAAACCAATATGAAACGACAAACTCTCTCTCGACATCAACTCAACTCTCTAGACCCTGCTCATGACAGTTCTCGCACATGTTCTCAACTACATCATGCATGACGTAACATTTAGTTCCTTAACTTCTGTGTTGCCTAGCAATCGGTTAATATTCGATGTTGAATAGGGGGAGGAGTGTACAGCCTGAAGCTGTCTAGATACCATTCGAATTCCCCGTTTCCCCTCCACGGCAATCTTGTTCCCAGGATGAACGATTCTTCGGCGACTTCTGTGAATTGTAGGCTGAATTTCTTCATCCCCCGCTCGACCTTGCTCAAGTTGCAGCTTAAATAATCGGGCCTGATTTGTTCTGGCTTGGAGTCTGGAATCTTCTTAACAAGCCTAATTCCTGCAGATCGGAAAAGCTCTGGTTTATATATAATAACTGAAGCTATATTTTGAGTTGCCGGAAACATTAATTAAGAGTACATAAAGATATTTAACCTCCTACTGGCTTGTAACTCCCATTTGCTCGACCATTTGCGGGAGTAGCATACTGCATGCCGATTTTCTTTGACTATTTTGAAGTTATGCTGGTCGACATGAGCACTCAATTCTCTATGTCGTCCTGCATCCAGTCCCTTACGTCGAACATATGCGTAAGACGTTGTACATGTGGCCTCGGAGAATATGAATTTTGAATGGCCACAAACAGCTGTGGTAGTGTCAGTGCGTTGTTCTTTAAGATAAACCTGTAAAGGAATACTTTGCATTACAAATATTTACCATTATTTACAAGAAGTGCTTATAGATTAAGTTCTTTGGTTTTTAATCGGATAAACAACTAAAAATAGTTGTTGTGAAAATGTATATTTACTTATATGCATGCCAAATTATATGCATCAAAAGATACACATTGTACAGACTTCGGCATTTACTCAATCTAAGGTCAGGTAGTTTTTGAAAATGTGTATCCTTTGAAATCGGTAATGTTATAAGCCTGTATTAGAAGTGTCATTTTTATGATAAAAAGAACATAGATAAATAAAATCAGAGAGAACACGAGAAATTGTTGAGATAAAACGAGCTTACCTGGATATGCAGCTGAACATATTTGGTCAACGTCCTCATGGGTGTGGCCAACCATTAAGAAATATAGCTTTATCTGAATTATAAAAGAATATACATACTGTCAGTGGGGTTGGGTAA
>JANVCH010113955.1:0-13676 GCA_025505405.1 Epizoanthus rinbou | reverse complement strand
TGAACATTTTCTTTAGCAAATAACGGCCTCGTATTCTACGTTAAAATCCAGAACAGCATCTGGAAATGGCGTTGTTGGAAATGTCCGTAGCTTAAGAATCGGTCTCTCAGGCACAGAAAAACTAAATGTTTAATTGAACAGAACACGATTCGCGCATGAAGATAGAAAGATTGGCTGTAACTTGAGACGCTTTCAGCGTTTAGCCATGTCGAGTATTTTGTTGTTTGCTACAACTGTACGCTCGCTCTTTTGGCGTGCTTAGCTTTATTCTGGAGGAAAAGTTGAAGCGAAATCGTATTCGCAGCTTTTCTATTTCGGGTAAATCCTCTAGGGGGGTGAACATCGATTTAAAATGTTTTAGAAGTACGTGCCTTTAATGGAAGTATGGAGTATTCAACAACGTTGTTTGAGCCAATTCTGAAAGAAGAGTTTGTTCTCTGATAAAAACATTTCATCTTGTGTTTGGTTCCAGTGCAATATCGCAGTGAAAACGTTTTTAGGACACTGAAACGATCCGCGCAAACTCGCTTCACGAGCGTGTTTATTTCAGAACTCTGTAGACCTCAACGCGAAGTTATAATGTTATGATCTCATGGTTTAGATGTTCAGTCAGTAGATTCAGGGGCGAAGTACTTCCTGGCGTCAGGAGCAAGAAAAGAAAACGTAACTAGATTTTACTGTTTCAGCAGATAGCTTCGGTTTTGAAAACTTTCGTGAGGCAGTTACGTGTTCCGCAGCTTCTTGTACCTTTCACGTTTATGTTTGGCGCGCATGAAATGATGAATAAATTGCAACTTCTAGAGTTGCGTTCTATTGACCTCTTCTTAACTTGGGCTAAACTAAGCAATTCTGCGAGAGATCTCAGGCTTTCGTGACGGTTTGATTTCTGCCATATGTCAATGATTGTGATAGTTAGGCAACTCAGATAATTTTGTGAAGTAATAGAGAGAAAGTATTTTATACCGGTCAATGAGTACCACAAGTTGCTCGTTCTCCTCTTTCTGTGTTTGGCAAAGCATGAGGCATTTTCAAACATTTGCCTAGTTTTTTCCCAAAGCAGTCTTTGGGAAGAAATACGTAAAGAATGTTGAATTCCCAAAACCCACAAAGGAAGAAAGATGATTTGTCCGCAGACGAGGATCTCGTTCTGAGGAAAACCATATGCAAATTACTCCTCGGGGACTACGACTGAATATTATCCTTACTCTTGGAGTCTTGCTTGTTTGCTTTGACATATTTACGAACAACTTTAATAATTTTGCTAAGGTGATATTGCTGCTGTTCATAACTGCACAATTATTTGATTGTAACTGAAATGCTTCAACTTTAAGTCTGCAACCCAATTCAAACTAAAGTTTTTAACCGAAGACTCTTCCATCTCATACATAAATTACGCTTATATATTAGAAATGATTTCAAAGACACGCTTGGAATTTTCTTTGGAACAAACGTAGCGTTTCCATTGAAATTAGTTTGAACATTAACTCTGATGTGAATAACTATGATATGATGGAATACAAGTACATTTCGTGAGGTTTAGATATAGGAAATGAGGAAATTTAGTCTAGCCAAAATTTTGGTGCAAGCGATGGGCGGCAAAATCAAAGAACCGAAAGGTACATTAACTTTTGGCATCTCAGCTGAGTATTCTCTGCAGTCGTTACTAGTATTTTTTTGGACCAATGCTTTTGATGGCAGTAAAATAAACTGGGATAAAATTTTTGCGACATAATCGCTGACAAACACAGAAGACCACAGAAACCTCCCAAATTCAACTGAGCTGAAGTGTAAAGCGCAAAGCGAACTTTGATGACTTGATGTCCCATTCTGTGCATTGCTGGAGGCAAAAACCAACCACAAAACACTATCATATTACGTTGTGGGATCATAGCAGTTCTCTGGGACATATTTCAAGAGCCAACTGCTGTAAACCCACACGAAAGCGAAAAATTGTTATCCCATGGAGAAGCAGATCGCAGGCTCATTGTAAACAAAATGTTTATCTGTGGTTGATTCATTTGAAAGAAAACCTTTCAAGAAAGTTTCGTTTGGTGAATATCTATCTGTCTAGCTCAAAGCTTCGTGCCTTTCCTGATACTTGTCATGAATATTCTAAGAGAAACACATGGCATCTGCACTGTTTCTGTTCCACTGTCAATCTGATAATTTTGTGGCAGATGAATTTTCACTTCTCATAGTCATAAGAAGAAATTTGACACCATTCTCGAAGTGACACATGCTCGCTTTGGTGAAAGCTGAATTTTTTTTTTGACATTTCTAGATTGACTGCTTAATTTTATTTGCTTTTTCAGAATTGAGAAGGAAACTACTGATTCTTCCATCTTCTAGGTTATCATGAAATATTTACAAACATAATAACATTTATCACTAAATTTAACTTTATCTTTAGAGTTTGGTGAAAATCCAGTTTTGATAATCGATCACTGGCAACCCAAGTTGCAAAATTACTTTCTGCATGAATATCGTCTTGTGTTCTCTGGTAACACCCAAGGTTGGCCTGTGGTTTTTAAGGTATTGGATGATTTAAAATTATACAAATCTGTGCTATAAACTAATAACACTTTTACACGTTATTTTTCAAGCCTCAAGATTTTGACATTTTTCAGCTTGGCAGTTTTAAGAATAAATAGTATGGTTTGTTTTGTCAACTGGTTCAAGAGTTAGGCTATTTAAAATGTTATAAAAATGTTTTTTTAGTTATAAAGTGAAACAGATGTATGCAGTTTGTGCTACTCTTTCAGTATTTGCTTTTTCTAAAAATGATTTTTATGTTTGTTGGTTGGTTGTGTTTGCTATTTTTAAATAGTTCTGCAACAGCTTTTATGGAAATACCGTGCCTGGTATTGTTCACATTAGTGACAAGACTTTCTCTGCAATATTATCTGAACTAAGAGCAAAGTATTTGCATCATAAGTAAAACTAGATTTGTTATTATTGTTGTTGTTGCTATTATTATTATTAGTTATCCTGAAGGCAATGACTTGAGGTTTCTGATTCAGTCTTTACTGAAAATAGGAATCTTGGTCAGTCTTGAGAATGCCACACTTAAATTCTACATAATTGTATTAATGCCATACCTTGACATGATTTACTTTACTTGTGGGAGGTATATACATGTACATGTATTGCCCAAAATAAAATGACGATGTACCTCACTAATTATAACTGGTATACTCAGTAAGTTGGTGTACTTCCACTGGGAAGACCCAAGTCGGGACCCAAGTTTATATATTAAGATTCAGCCAAAACAATTGACACCACTATGAGGCTCTGCGGACAGCGCCTCGTATTGACTTCTATTGTTTCAGGTTGAATTTAAATGTATCAAAATTGGGATATTTTGAAATTTATGATCTGTGGCAACGTAAACCCCATCAATGCCTTTGACTTGTGATATTGTCAATCATAGGAAACTTGTCCAGTGGGGTCAGTTTGATTAATTTGGCACACCATGGCCAGTAGGTCATGTGATCAACTGACCAACTTTTGGTGGCACTGAGAAGATAATAGAAATTCATATTTATGAGCAACTGACAGTGCCTGTTATTTTTATCACAAGGATAACAACAGGGTTGCTACAAGTTTGTAGCTGATGGAGTTGTCATCAGAGGGGTTTGTTTTTCGCAGGCCTGTGGCACTAAAGAGTATAATTTCTGTATAATTCACAACAAATATTCTTTTAACTTTTTCCCATTGGGTTTCTTCAACCCTCCCTATTGACACGGCTTTACTTTTTACAAATGGGATCCATCTAAAATCCACAGGCAGTGTATTTACCGTCAACTATTTCCATGAGTGGTATGATATATCAGTTCTGTGGATGGTCTAGTTTCATGTAACACACCCCACTCCGTGTTCTAAGTATAGAATTGATGCTGTGTTCTTGCAAGCGGTCCCAGATGTAGAATTTAGGACGACCTAAATTAAAGCAGCTGCAACTAATTAACATTGCTAAAACAAGATTGCCATGTTTGTTGGGTATGTAAGTGAAGTGGAGGTAGTGTCACCCAGTGCATCAGTTGGTGCTTGGAGCTGGGATTAAGTCCAGTCTTTGTATGTGTGCATGCACAGTTCAGAGAGCATAATAATTTTCATTTTACTTAAATGTTGAATTTACTAATTAAAAGGGAGCATACAGAGCCAGTATTGGCATCTCTTCAAGTGATTTGGATAAAAATATTTCAACAATAAAATGAAGTGTCTACCAGGTGTTGAGGACTATAAATTACACTAGCTTGTATGTATTGCATCTTTTAAAAAAATTAACTGTTTTCAAACTGTGTTTATATAATGTGAATATATTTTAACCCCAAACTTGTATACCTACATTTAAGCAATATAAAGTACCGTAGGTACATATATCTTAATAAACTGTGATAATTGAAACATGTATGGAGTTGTACTGTAGAGTACAACAATTTTTAAGAAGTATATTAGAGGACGACAAAGTGAAGCTGACAGTTGTACATGAGAGAGACAAATGTATAAGACGAACATGAGGTAATTCCAAGTGTGTCTCTTGCTTCTAAGTTTTCTATGATTCTCAAAGAGTTTTTATCTTGGTGACACAGACAAAATTATGATGCAAGCTGCATTTATATATTTATTAATTGTTAATACTACCACATCTGTTTTGTTATAAAAATACTACTTCTTACCAATCACAGCATGTTTTTATTTAGATTTTACGAATATAGATATACTGGATGTGCTCTAAATATTATTAGACTGTGTGACTAACAATACATGTATTCTAATTTGCGTGATCTTAAAAGCCTCAATAAATTAATTAGACTTGAGAATTCTGAGAGTAGTAAACATGGCAAAATGTCACTACGGAGTACTCGCTTGTGTTTGAAACTTATGAATTTTAAAAGTGGCTGCTTGTAAATTGGCTGATGCACCAAATGAGGCAATATGTATTCGTATCATCCCTTGAAATGGTAACCTTTGACCTGCTAGAGACAGTTTTGTTGTTTAAAACCGAAAATATCAATAAGTTGACAAAACGTATTGGATCTCTTGAAGAGAAGAAGTGTTTGGTGAGTATAAGTTTCTTAAAATTGAAGAGTTGAAAATTTTTGCAAGAACTGAACTTAAAATTTAGATCTTTGAAAATTCACAGAACAAGCCATGCCACACAGCAGATATGTATGTACATTAAAATTGGGGTCACTGGCAGCAAATTTCTCCCATTCTTTCCTTGTTCCTTCCCTTGATGTCACATTATTTTATGTGTCAGTCTGAGTTCAGTACAAAACTCTCCATATATATGCCAATAATAGAACTTGATATTTTACAATATGTCACTTGGGTCTCCAAAGCGCATGCAGTCACCCCTTATTGTTTGCCTTCACCAATCAGATCAAAATTGAGATCTTTGACGAGAAGCCTCTACTTACTGTAATTTTCATTATTGCTTGCAATTGAATGGAGACACAGAAAATTATTGAAATTCAAAGGTCTTTCAAGGAAATTTGTATCATATGTTTGTCGTATTTTTAAAATAACTTACTCCTGTTACAAAACCTCTGTTATGGATCAGATCATAGTTGTCCAAAAGTTGTCTGTCTTTATCTGATGGGTATTAGATCTGTCCAAAGGATAGAAATTATACTATAATTCCAGACAATACTCATGATCAGTGAACAGTGTTTGTGTGCTGGATAGCGGTATTTAAATATCCATTGCATAATTCTTAATTATTCACTCTTTGAACAAGTATAGCAAGAAGAACAAGAAGTTCAGCTATTTATTTAGCCTAACCATCCATTCTGGTATACATGTACTGTAGTTATATCCATGATCTACATTTAACTGTTTGTGTTCTTTGTTGTGTAATATTAATTATCCTATAATTCTTTTTCATAGCTTTATTAACAATGGCAAGCACGTCTGGGCCAAGTTTCCAACATGCAGGACCATATTCATCAGGTCTGGAACACCACACGTCACACTGCAGTGCACTGAGTAAAGTAAGTAATTTGAATTTGGCATGCATGCCGCAGTTGGAATAATAGTTCTGACCACCAAGTTTAACATGTTTTATAAAAGTTAGAAACTGTGTCAGTGGATCAGAACAAAAATCATTTTGTAGTAACACTATGACTGTACTTAATGACCAGTATGTTTCGTGCTGAGGTTAGCATGCATGTGCGAAGGGCAAATTGTGGAGATGTACAATGTATCATAATGACAAATCACTTGCTTGCACAAATAGACATCATCTTTAATGTCACATATAAGGTGCCCCCTGCAGTGATTTTCAGTGCCTGACTACGTGAATCAGGGGGGACAAACTGAAACAACAACAACAATGTATTTATTTACACACTCAAAGAATTTTACATTTTGATAAATTTAAAAAAAAAATGAAATTACAGTTCATACAATTCATACTTGAAGTACTGATCTCTCCAGGTACGTGGAGGAAGTGACAGGCTACAAACAGACTGGCATTAACCTACCTTTGAACATTGACATGTGTTAGTCCCGAGATAGAACATGAAGAGACTAGATCAGTGTTTATCTTTGTTCCCTTTTCCTGGATTGTGTGGTGAAAGAAGTTTACCATACACAGGGTTCCCACAGTCCTGGGAAATCCTGGAAAGTCTTTGAATTGGAAAAAAAATTACTGGCCTGAAAAATCTTTGAATTGCCTGATGCACCATTAGCAAATTATTAAACTGTGTTAAAACCTTTGATTTAAAATCGACAGAATAATGTGAAAGCTTGGAGAGTTCGGAAAAAAAGCCAGGGATTGAACCCAGAACCTCCTTGTTAACACTCAGATTTCTTGCCGACTGAGCTATTTAATTTTACCTGTCTTATGGTAAAGATTGATGCTAGTCCGTAGTTTAATATTAAAATGCTTTTAATTATTTCTTTATAGAGAGACATAAAACCAAGCTGTTCCGCTCCACAAGTGATAGATTTAACGAGCGAGAGTCCTACACCACCAATGATGTCCCATCAACCTCTGCGGCACCTACCATCACCACATTTGCATCCGTATACCCATCCACAACACACATATTCGCAACACTCCTCTGCATTTCATCGGGTTAATAATGGAGGTCATTCGATCGAAGCGCATGGGTAAGAATATAATATATTTTGAACATCATGTACAATGTATGTCCATTGTCTTCCTTTCCAGCTGATTAAAGGATTAATGCATGGCAATCTCCAATTTGAACTGTTTCCAGTGGACAGCAGCAATGATGTCTATGATTGAACGTGTTCGTAATTTGGGGTACAGGAGCCAGTGTATTGACCACAGACGTCCAAAATAAACTGTAGCCATCCATCATAATATACACCCAAAAAATATCCTTGATTTTTTCATACCACAAGAAAATTCCTGTTTTTAATGGAACTACCCTGCACCCAATCATTAAAAAGAATAGATGTGGCTTCCTGAGCTGAGTACTGGAGGTAACTGTGATGCTAATCTTTAGGATTTATTGTTGACATAGTTTGTTTTTTTGCATTTCAGGCCTATTCCAAACCGAGGCTGTCCGTACCTTTACTACAATCAGCCAACAAGACAGCACACACACCAAGCACATCCTCACACATCGCACACGAGACCCCTTCACCACATGCCCAGCAGTGCGTTTAGTCCGATATCAATGAATGCTACTGTGCCACTTCAACATCCAACACCTGTAGAAAGTTCGGCAGTTTTAATAGACGTTGACCAAGTACCGGATCATGTCCGGTCTGTACCTGTTACCAGTCTTCCTAATCCACTTATCGTCACAAGTGTTCCCATGGCAACACCCACATATGTTCAACCACCACCCCCACCACCAATCCCGAGGAGAGTAAGTAAATATTCAGTCGTAATAGACTGGTCAGACTTTGCTTTTCCTTAAGATATGTGTTGTGTAATAATGTTGTCACCCCAGCAATGTGCTATAAAAAAGAATGGCTCCATCTATTGAAACAGTCCCAGAAAGTAATGAGTTCTTACGAGTGTTTCGCACAAGGTGTCGTCAAGAGTGTTTTGCAAGCCTATTAATGTACTTAGTTTGGCACAAATGTGCTTTACTTAATTTCACCCAATTTGAATCACATCACAATTAATTCAGGATGATGATTCTGTTTTATTTTCTTCATGCCAAATTAGCATTTGCAGCAATGCTTTCAGAAACCATGGGTTCATCAGTCCATTTGTATGTAGTTTGTGGAGTGGTGAATTACAAGCAAAGACAGTAACACATATCCAGGACCCAGTACATGCTGTTAGTGGTGGTGTGGTCATGGTGGTCTGTTTCACTTTAGAACAAAGCAGTACATCCACATACATTTCTTTTCATTTGTGCATAGGTGTCTGACTAACTTGTGCCTGGACTTCATGGCTGTTTAGCACATTAGACTTAGGCTGTTTGAAACAAGACTCAAGAGTTCTTATAAACCTCAAAATTCTTAGACTGTGGAACTGCTGTAATTATATTTATTTATGAGTACTTAACGACTTCATTACTTGAAAATGAAAAAATCTTGTGCCCACCACATACAGTGCCCAGCTAATATGCAATGCCGACCACTTATATACACCACATATTGGGTCCGTATCAGGTTTGCAGACTTCTTGGATTATATTGTTTAAATAATTTGCCAGTGGATAATTCAAAAATATCAATGGCACAAATTAATAAACTTATAAGAGATTTTAAGGAGAATTTAAGAAGCATTCAACCTATTGACATAGATTTTCCTGCTTCATTTGCAGGTTGACCTAGAACCTGATGGTCACTCGGCTCAGCACCAGCATCATCATTACCACCACCACCACCACCATCACCACCACTATACGCAACCCTCCTACCAAGCTATGTCACCAACCCCATCCCATCACTCGGTCTCGCACATACCTTACCCCTCACCACCGCCCTTGGTAAGTAATTAAGAAGACACAAGTTAATATATGCACATAATTTTACTCATTCCAATTTGTAAAATCTAAACAGGATTTATAGTTTAGATAAATAATGCAAATCTTCCTGTTAAAGGTTTTGTTGCAAAGACTTCTACAAATTTCAAAAGACTCCAAATTAATGGTCAGACACGTAAAAATGTTGTGTTCACTGGCTTGGGAAATAGGAGTTGCTGATTAGTTTTATGAAATAAATAATTATTCAAAGTGCAGTTTAAAATGACTCTTAGTTTTAAGAGCAAAATTACATGCCATGTAACAAATTTGACAACTTTATAGAAAATAATGATACAGTCTATTAATTGGATACAACTGAGAAACAATTTAATAAAGACATTTTACATTTTATTATTTGTTTTGTGACAATATATTTCAAAAATTTTGTTCTGCTTATCTCATACTATTTGCAACTCACATTTACATGTTTCAATCCAGCATCATAGACATTACCGGCGATGGCAACATAGCAGAGGAGCTCATCAGGGGTGGAGTGCAGCTCACCCCACACCCCCTGCAGTTCATCCCAGTCTCCACCCTGATATCTGGTATCACCTGTTGTCAATTATGAGGCCACACATGGCTGCACCGGTGCCAGCTGCACAGCACCCCCCTGCCTGGGATGAACAATACCAGCAAGAAAACTACGAGGTAATTATTATACAGTGTAGCAATAATGTACCCCATCTCCTGTTGCTTGCCCTTGACAGTAAGCATAAAGTGTACTAACATACTGAGATGCACTTAGCCATTGAAAACCTGAACATAGCAGCTACCATGTTTTGAATCTTCATTGCAGAGAATATTTTTGTGATTCACCAAGATTTGTAGGGCATTAGTTTGTTTGTGTCATGAAGTTAAACACTGGAGTCCTCTGGGCTAGACAGGCTAACCTTTCTCTGTAGCACCTGTGCTAATAGACCTGCAGTACACATGTGTGTGGGCGAGTGTGCTATCAAGGATATCTTACCCTATGAGTCAGCTGTGGTGAGGATAGTTATGTTGAAGTAACATGTGTGAGGAGAAAACATGTACGTCTTGCTAGCAGGGGATCGGAGGAAGATACTTTATCTGAGACATTACTTACGATGTTCAGTCTTTAATATAGGGCAATTTCCTAAAGAACAGATAGTTTATGACAAAATTGTCATTGACTTGCCTTTGGATGGTTCCCAAACTATAAAGTTTGAACACTTTTAAAAAAATAATAAAATTTGTCTGCAGTGTTGGGTTATGTTTTCTCTTGACCTCATAGAGTTAGTATCAATGAAGCGAATCTTTAGTTGTCATTTAATTAAAGACTAATAGAACTACCCTTGTCTTCCCAGACCCTCTTAAACTTAGCTGAACAAATTGGAGAAGTGAAACCCAAGGGATTGTCAAGAGCAGAAATAGATCAATTACCAACATACCGCACCACTGTCGAGTCTAAGAAGAGTAATGGTGACTCACGGTGTGTTGTTTGTTTGATGGAGTTCGAGGAAAAACAACTAGTGCGTGTGCTACCTTGCATGCATGAATATCACACCAGATGCATAGACAAATGGTTGAAGGTAAGATTTATAATTACATTCTTGTCACAGATAAAGATATTCACGAGGCTTGGGATGTTTAGAAGGAACTAGAATTTCATAATCTATTAAGCCCTATTATTATCAGAAAACAGTTAGTTATGTTTAAATCAGTGGTCAAATATATATAATAAAGCAATCGGGCAGAAATTGGCATGATAGGCTTTGCTTAATTATGCTCATTAACACTGGTAGCTAGGTTTTAAAAAAACTAGGTTTTCTACACCCTCACGGCGAAAAACATAACATATCAACTTTTAGTTGATCAATCCCATCATATGCTCATTAACAACTCGTCATGTACTACAACAGCTGTCAGGTTTGCATCCTGGCTAGTTTATTTAAACAAATAATCACCATTCAACTAGCCATGTTTCCTGCAACAGCTTGGTTTTTTCTTTGTTTGGAGAAAGATAAAAATAATGATAATACTCCATGGAAGAACTTCACAGTGCTGTAGACATGCCAAACGTCATGTGTCTCTGAGCTCAGTTGTTAGGGGATTTGATGTATCCATTGCATTCTGCCGTGGAGCAGGTAACAGATCCATTTAACAGCTGTAAGTTATTAATAAGTATACATAAATTATCTCTGAATATCAAGACTAATTTTTTTCAATTTCTTTTGCAGTCAAACAGAAGTTGTCCGATTTGTCGATCCGAGGTTAACATCTCTGACTAGGATCATTATCGACAAATGAGGAATTTACTACAGACCTTCAAGTTGAAATGCACTGAATCGCAGACCGGGTACAAAAATGATAATTTGTATCTATGGCCCTGTGGAGTCTGTCCCAGATATAGTCCTACTGTGACAGGTTTCGGAGAATTCACCTGTGTTCAGTACATGCAGTATAAGAACAAAATGCAAGATATACAGTCTGGACCAGCACATTTAAGCAACTGATATTCCAAGAATTGAGGAGTAAATATGACTTTTCACAGATGGAAATTTGAAAGTAAATTAGCATGAACAATTTATGCCATCTACCGTGCTATATATCCAGATACTGCCTTATGGACAAAGCAAATGGTGGCTGTTTGACTCCAAATGGTCTTTTAAATGGGACTTGTATACCATTAATTTTATATTGTAACCAGTTCTGAAATGTCAGGACCAAGCAAAATATCCTGATTGCTATGGGAAATTAATATGCACTTGTGCATTGTGGGAAAGTTAAATTGCAAACTTCAGATGAGCAAGTTTTGTACATAGTCAAGATATTCAGTTGAAGGAAGACTATAAAAGAGAGATTTATGTTTTGTCATAGCTGTGTAAATTTAAGGTAACTTTCCTATTTTATATTGAAAGTCTTGGTACATGTACTATGATGTATTGTAAGAACACTTGAACCCTTTCTATCCAAGACACTGCTAGTTTCTCCTTTCATTATCAACACATATAAAGGTCTATATCCCAGTTAGGAGAATAAAGAAACTATCCAATTACTAGAGATTTGATGAGCTACCCAATTCTCCCAAGCAGTTTGTGAAAGATTCTATGACAAATAGCAAGGAGAATATATGTAAGAACATTCCTGGGTCTAAAGTTATCGCAACTCAGGAAACCAAAAGCAAAGAATAAAATGTATTCAGCTATTACACATAGCCGCACAGTATGTCTGACTCGTGGTACTTGTGGGCTTAATATTAAAGCTAAATTGTCACAAGAAAGTGGCTGATAGGGAGGGATGTAAACGCTCTGTGGAGGCCCTACGTGCCAGGAGGCACATGGAGGACAGGAGGAGTTGTCACAAGAGGAGACACCCTCTTAATGAATGCTTGAAAAATAATTTGACCTATGGTCGAGTTTGCATGGGGCATTGAATCCAGACTCTGGAACAGCAGCCATCTATATCCTGGTCTTGTAGCCTTTCATTGTGAGACATTATTTTGCTAAAAGGTACAGCAAATGACAAATTCTGTTACAGACACATTTACTCTGGGAATTCCAGCCTACTTTTTTCATACTAGTTGGTGTACTCATCTGAAATAAAAAGTTCCTTCCTAGTGGTGAAGCTGCCAGACAATATTATTCAAGGATTCTCAAGGATTTTGCAGGCCTGGAATTTATTTTTAAAATTTAAGGACTTCCAGGATTTTCAAGGATGGTGGCAACCCTGATGTTCTGACTGTTTGTATAACCTCGACACATGAATGTCCGAATTAAAACCACAACCACCAATTTATGCTGCTTTGCTATAAACCAGGAGGCAAATAAGGATGTTAAAAGTAATATTTATTGCAAATGTCAATTAGAAACTTTGATTTACAAAGTTACTTGGATGTGCTAATTTGATCTAAAATTCTCAAATACAGTATATATAATAACAGCTGCTCTGAAAATAATGGCAAACTGTAACATGTTTCAATGTTCCAAAACATAAACAGCTAAAACACAATTGAAATTGTAATCTCTCTAAATGATATATCTTTATAATTATACAACTTCTAGATTATTTAATATTTGTGTCAAATTTGCAATAGTGCTCTCTAAAAATGGTTTATTTCTCTACAGTTCAACAACTTGGTATATTTTTATTGCACTATTATCTCTTTATATTGCCAAACATCCTCGGAGACCCAGGGGCACACCACTGTGCAGCAAAAAAACAGGGCGAAAGGAAGTTCTGCCCCTGGGTCTCCAAGGATGTGTGCCAAACAGTGGACAAAATTAATTTTACACATCAAGCTTTTGCGACAGGGTGAATGTATAAAAGTAACAAATGTTATGGATTGAATGTGCACCATCAGTTAATAGTTGAGTTCATTGACAGTACAGCAAATACATTTAATTTGCTGTACTTAACCACAAACTATGCAATAACTTTCTACATACGAATGAACTGTCCACTTTCAAGTCTTTCGTTTTCTAAACTGCAGCGGGAGATTGGGAGAAAAAACTGGGAGGGGACTTGAAAACTGCAGTTCAACAGGTTTATCACAGCAAACCCAAGTTTATCCTAATCTAATCTTCATATTCTATGGGAAAAAGCCAAAATTAAATATAATTATGTGCATTACCTATTACATCCATTTCAAAATTATGACAGGACAAAATTTTCAAAATCATTTTATTTAGTCAGAGAAATAATATGATGGGAACTCTTATCTGAGGCAGTTTGTCATTACCGGTAATAATTC
>JANVCH010113844.1:0-13678 GCA_025505405.1 Epizoanthus rinbou | reverse complement strand
GTTGCTGTTGTTATTATTATTTATGATATTGTTCTGTGATGACCATTGGTTGGTAAGGGAAATCACGGTATATAGATTACATATTATTATTATTATTATAATTGTTGTTGTTTTTATTATTATTATTATTATTTGAACCAGGTTTTTGTTGCTCCATCTCCGCTATAACACTTGAATCTTACCTTTTTGCCATAGTGACCACAAACCCTTGGTGGAGTTGATCTGTCAACTGGACACTCACTTGTCTCTCGGACAGGGATAATGTTAACTGAGGCATAGCTCGACTGTGGATCAGCCCATTCTGTGTGTGGGATAGTAACACAACAATTAAAGATAAAACTCTTACATGTATAGCCGCTGGCGCTGCAAGAATCTTTGAAGCACTACAGGTCATCTACTTGTTCCTTCCTCTCACGCACGGTATTAATTGTGCAAACAAGTGTTTCTCGTTTCTTTTTTTCTTATTTAAACATATTTATCGAGGCGTTTGCTCAAGAGCAAAAATGCTCATCTAAGGAGCTCACGCATATTACAATATATAGATACCTGAATATTGAATTATAGTGAAAATGCAGTGCGTGGGCATAGACGTGCATTGAAAATTAAACGAGAATAGTTTATGTGGTCGGAGCTATCAGTTAGAAAAGCGACACGAGTCTCTTATAAAGCACTGAACTTGGTAAAATATTTGACAATTTTGCTCATCGCTAAGTAAAGGTGAACCAGAAACAAAAAGCTCAGTTTTTCATTTCCATTTGAGCTGAATGTTTATACAGTCACAAATATCCAAACACGGCCATACACACCGTCACAAATACTCACACACCGTCATTAATACCGAAACCGGCAATTACTGTCACGAATAGCAACATACTGTCATAAAAACTGTCACACTGAATACCCGCTACAAAAATAGCGTCCGAAATACTGTCAGAAATCAGTGCTCGACCTTAGCGGTAGTCCACTAGCCCAAGGCTAGTAAAAATTGGGTTTGGGCTAGTAAGATTTGAGAACCATTAGCCACTGGGCTAGTCGTGTTAGAAGAGGTTTTGAAAGGATAAATAGAGAAAACAATTAGTTGATCGCCAAAGAGAAAGAAAAAGAAAGTTTTCTTGCATTTTACAATCGATAACTCCATCATAGGGGAGACGAATGGTAAAATTCGAGACTCACCGAGACGCAAGACCCTTGTATTAATATCCGACCAAAATAACAGTTAGCGTGACTGAAGATCGACCTAAGGCTTGTTTACAAGGCACTAGCCCAAGGACTAGTAAGTTAAAAAGTTAAGGTCGAGCACTGGAAATTATGCCTTCAAAAACGTCTTCACAAATATCGTCACAAATATCATCATTAAAGGGGCTGTGTCACGGTAATGCGCATGCTCTCAAGTCATGCCAGGAACAAAGCCTTCATAGCCATGAAACACGAGTTGTAAGCTCAACAGGATGACAAGAAATGGTTAAATGGTTACATGGTGCAAAACCTGAAAGTGTCTAAATACAAAAACACAATTTTGACAGCGAATGGATTTAACGTATTTAATGTCTAGCCTGGACCGAAATTAAATTGAGAGTTTGTAATCCGTTTTAAGTCTTCCCCAATTTTAACCATCCACGTTCCTTTATGACTTATCATCATCTCTCTTGTGCTTTTCTACCACTGTAACCAGTTATTTTTAGATTTCCTGTGATTTGTGGACAATTTCGTACATCGCAAAAATGCCTTGAAATAGCCGTGACACAGTCCCTATAATACCATCAAAAATATCGTCATAAATACGGTAACAAATACTGTCATAAACATCGCCATAAATACCAAAATATCGTCACACATTCTGTCACAAGCACCGTATAAAGACACGTCACAAATACCATCGCAAATACTGTTACAAGTACCGCCAGAAATACCATCTTAATACGCAATTACATACTTCAAGACCAAAATCAAGATATGGCAATATATGTGGGCCTTCAACCTCTCCTCAAGGCGAACATACCTCGCAAAGTACTAGTACTTGTCATAAGACACTGCATTGAAAAGGGTGTGAAAGAATAGACTTGAAGGTTCCTCTCCTCTGCATCATAGAATATGGCAGCCATGTGAACAGTTGTTGAAAACCCTGATTGTTTACAGGCAAAACAGTACAAGATAATCTTGTAATAGAACTTGTAACAACAACAACAATAACAACAACAACAACAAAACTGACACGGTAGCATGAAAGGGGTCTAGATCTAGAGGAAGAATCTCTCACGTGATCTCACCTTGTTAATGACCCACTGCTGTGCGTCAGGAGGCCAAATCTCCCGATCACCCTTTTTCCGCTTCCTCTCCACGCACAGCTCTGGATACAACACCAGAGGGTCGTACTGCTTGAACTGCAGGAAGCACTCCTCCCGCCCCACCTGCGACATCTGCAGCCCCTGGGCGTAGGCCAGCCTCTGTGAAGGTTCCATGTCCATCTTAATGTCCTGCCGTTTGCCACGTGCAGGGAATCCAGTGAGAGCGCGCCATAGTGTTGGTCTCTCTTTCCCCTTTTCATCATCTCCAAGAGGTTCACGCTGAATGATCTCCTTCTCATCCCACAGAGACATGCACGTCGCTTTGTCAAAACTCAGCTGAAGTGCCATCACTGGAATACAAGTTGATTTATATTATTTCCCACTACCAGGGCGACCGCGACCGCTGTGGTAAGGTGCAGATTTAGGGGGAGAGGGAGGGGGAGAATTGGGAAGCAAGCCACCCCTTATTCGGACCAGTAAAAATAAATAACATTTAAAAAAAGAAGCAAAACATTGATGCACCTTCGTCGAGCAACCAAAATGCGTTACATTGCACCATTTTACGTCTGACATACTTGCAAATTTTGTGTGTGTATGTGTGTGTGTGTGGGGTCATTTCTTGGATACTTATATGATCAACCACACCCCTTTACAAAACCTGGATCCACCCCCTAGCCACTGGTGTGCGTTTTCAACGCTGACATCACACTCAACTACTCTGAATTGCAGTGTTTTGCGGGATGCATACATCTGAGCTTTTGCTGTGTTGCATTGTTCTTTTAAGAAATTGTAGGAAATTTAAAATATTTAAACATTTTTAAAACAACAAATTTGGGGCAACTTCAGTCATTTTTCTCAAAGTTTTTCTTATTTTTGGACCAATAAAACCACTAAATACGCCCCAAACTGTAAGAGAACGATAGTATGATAGCTCAAGTGCTGGAAGGAGTCATGTGTTGTGAAGGGGTGGGCTCGATTGGAATTCCTTACCGTCGCCTAATGTTTCCCAACTTACACACTTCAGTCATATGTTTTTAATATGATATTAAAATGCCAGGTTCCTTCTTCGAACACATTTTGACGAGTCAGTAAGATATCTAACTACAACCTAGAATGGTCTGAGTTACCCAAACAATACCATGAACTGAATTCATATTGTCTAGCAGTTCCTCGCACTCACCGTGAAGGGGCTTGAAGTCCTCTCCATACGAGAGCCAAATCTCCTGATCGTATTCCAGCTCTTGGACATCCGTGATTTCATTTCCATCTCCCGTGAACACTCTCTTGGCAATGCGCCTCCCGGCTGGGCCACTCCCTGACTGTACCACCCCCTGACAGGATGTACATGTGTCTAGGAACCGGTGCATGAGCTGCGCTCTGTCTCCATGGATTCCCTTCTCAGCCTCTCGCAGGTTGAAGTACACCACAACTTCACCATCAGACTTGCCATTCTCAAACACCTAGTGAAATAGAACTACGTTCACTCCTCACGTCTGTAACTATAATCTTTTGAGTCCTAGAAGTGTCTAACTCTTTCAAACTAACTGAGATATCATACCTTCTCTAGATACTAAATCTTTCTAAAAGTACATGTACAACTAACCCTTTGAGTCAGAGTGTTTATCTGAACAGTGTCAGATTCCATATTACCTCTCAGGAAAAAGTGTGACCGTTCAATGAAAACTATTGTGAGTTATTGTGTAGTGAAGGTTGTTACATAGGGTTCACCTAGAAATTTGAGAATGAAACTTGAGATTTTTCAATGACCTTATATAATTTTCATCTCTTGATGTGATCGGGAACCAATGGAAGGAATTCAAACTTGTTTGAATCTGACGATGATCTGCAATCACCACCCCGGCAAAGATCGGCAATGATTGGCAAAGATCAGCAATGATCAGCAAAGATCAGCAATGATCAGCAAAGATCGGCAATGATTGCCATCACTGGCAAAGATCAGCAATGATTAGCAAAGATCGCCAATGATTGGCAAAGATTGGCAAAGACCAGCAAAGATCAGCAATGATTGGCAAAGATCAGCAATGATCAGCAAAGGTCAGCAATGATCAGCAAAGATCGGCAATGATTGCCATCACTGGCAAAGATCAGCAATGATCAGCAAAGATCGGCAGTGATTGGCAAAGATCGGCAAAGACCAGCAAAGATCAGCAATGATTCCTCTTGATAGGTAAATGAATTACAACAAATGAAAAGGTATAACGTTTCAACCATTATATAAATTTACCTTTACTCGTAATCCTTGTTTTCCCAGCAGTCTACTGTCTGAGTCTATTTCAGAGATGTGTGAATACTTGTAAGTGTCCAGTCCGGCAGTTTCCTCGTTTTGTACCAAACCTTCCATCTTTTTTAACTGTTTCTTCAGCGTTGGCACTACCGCAGAGAGCTCACTCGTGTGTTTTGTCACCTAGAAAGTAACGCAATGCATCAGCTACATGTAACAGTCACGCTACTGACAGATGGATGAGAAAATCAACCAAGAGATGTATGGATGGTTTATTTAATATAAAACATTACAGGCGGTTAAAACTGAATTGCTTTCATTTACAATTTACAATATAACTAATTCTATTTGTAAAAATACACAGAGACAAGTATACATTTCCAAGCTCCATTCAAGGACTGAAGAAGACAAAATGGCTTATCTTGGTCAATCAGAATGTCTAGTGTCTAATATCTACTTTAATATTATGGAAACAAAATAAATATTTACTACACCTCTTCTGATTCTTCCTTCACTTCTTCCTCACTCATCGACATTATCTCCTTTGATACCACATCCTTGTTTTCTAGTCTAAGATCCAACTGCAAGAAAATCGAAGTTATTAGATTCAAATGCTTCAGCTCCAACCAATGTTCCAGGTACTAAAAAGTCCTGAAGCATATTTTCTCATCACATCTGGAAACCATCAAGACTGGTTTGACACCACCATATTGTTTTTATTTTAGTTATTTTTTTAATTTTAACTGCTTCGCCATGTACATGTATACAATAATTACAATAAATGTAGGAAAATAAAACTGAAAATACAAACGTGATAAGAAAAAGAAAAAAAAGGAAAACAAATGGATGGCAGGGCGACCACAACAGCGAACAGACAATTACTGTGGGCCCGGAACTATTAAGAAAATTTAAAAGAGAAATATAAGATATCAAATTTAATAAAGCTAGAATTTCTCATGTTATAGGTGGTGGAATATTCTGAAACTGAAACTGCAGCAAAGTAAGGCGTGAGAATTTGTCCTACTGCACATCTGTCGGTTGTGAAAAACAGTTACATTCCTATGTCTCAGTTTCGCCCTATCTGTTTAACTAATGTACCTTCAACTGTCTCCACAGGGGTTGATAGAACTGCCTCTTCAATCACAGTCTCCTTCGGTTTTTCTTGCACGGTTAGTTTTGCTAAGCTTGCGGCATCACCTTCATCATTTTCTGCAACACACTTGTATGTCCCAGCATCTTCTGGACGGGTGTCTTCGATGATCAGTGAGAAAAGCTCCTCTTCCTCATCGTCCACAATCACAAACCTTCCCTCATCCTCGACCTTCTCCTTGCCCTTGTACCAGTCAACAACTGGTTCGGGTACACCTGTTACACGTACATCAAACCTTGCCTCCTCACCTTCTTTCACGTCTATGGGTTTCATTTTGTCCTTGAATTCAGGTCTAACACTGGCTTCGTTGACAAGCAGCTCAGATACACAAGACGTTTCTCCGAACTCGTTCGTAGCAAGGCACTTGTACCCTGCTTCATCGTCAGCTTTAGTTTCTGTAAACGTCAAAGAGCAAGTCTCACCATCAAAGTCAGCTTTGACTCGTTTACTTGTTTGTAATGGGAGACCTTCCTTGAACCATTTGATAGTTGGTTCCGGCTTGCCTTTCACTTTACAAACCAGTTTCGCTGGAGTTCCTTCCACTATTTCAACTGTTTTCATGAGTTCAGTAAACTCCGGTGCTTCTCCTTTAGGTTTCTTAGCTGCAGAAGAAAATATCAGATTTATTTCTTGCAATCACATCCTTGATGAATTTATGACGGATGCCAGGCAAGCATTTTCCAACTGATAAATAACTATTTTCGCAAACCAAATAATACAAACATTAACTAAAGGAAAATCTAAATGTGTAGCATGTGAGTGATGACGATGATGAGGATGATTATGGTGATGGTAATAATGAGGACAAAGCATGATTTGGAAGCATGTCTCTTGTGAACATGTTGTAAACTGTGCTTTGAATATTACTTACATACACAGAAGCAAAAACGCAAACAAACACCCAAATATAAAAGGTGGAACGCAAAGTTAGAACACAAGCACGAACACTAACACTAACACTAACACCAGCACAAACTTAAGTCGTTCTTACAATCCCCAATAAGTAGAGAAACAAACAGGAAAAATACAAACACCCAAAACACACAGTCACACACAGTTTTAGCTGTTTTAAAAACAACAACTTACTGTGGAAAAAACAAAACAAAATGAGACGATGATAAGCCATTGAAGAACGTGGATGGTTAAAATTGTGGAAGATTAAAATGGATTAGAAACTCCCAATTTAATCCAACCATTTTCAAAATCGCGATTCTTGCATCTAGACACGTTTTACACATTTTATCCTTTCTTGCTGTCCTGTTGAGCTTACAGCTCGTGTTTCATGACTCTAAAAGCTCTCAGAGTAGCTCCTTTAACTTGTGCTTGTGTATATGCATGTCACAATACAATAAGGGCAAACATAAAAACAAGCTCAAGCATAAGGGGAAAACTAATTTTGTTTTTCTAGTACTTGTACATGTATCGCGTCTGTTCACATATATGAATTAAAATTAAATATTTCTGTGGTACAAAACTACTGTATTTGTGAAAGTTGTTTACCTTCTATTTTGACGTCAAACGTTCTTGTTCCACTTCCAGCTTTGTTCTTTGCCTCACATTTGTACTGCCCAGCGTCATCGGGTTTGGCATCCTTGATAACCAGTGAAAAGGTGTCATCCTTGCCCTTAAGCTTCAAATGATTGGTATCTCGAAGACGCTTGCCATCCTTAAACCACGTCACTTCTGGTTTCGGCTTGCCTTTTACAGCCACATCCAAGTTCACTTCTTCACCTTCTTCGATCAAGAATGGAGCTTCTTCTGCTGGCTCGTCAAAAACAGGTGCTATGGTTTTCTCCTTTACTACCACTGCCGCCCTGCATGAGACCTCACCCACAACATTCTTAGCCACACACTTGTAATTTGTAGCATCCTCAAGACTTGCATCCTTTATTACAAGAGTGTGAAGGGTTTCATCTTTCTCATCATCAACAGGCACCATTCGATCAGTTTTTAAGACCTTATCCTTACCTCGGAACCATTCAACCTCTGGTTTAGGTTTTCCAATCACTCGCACCTCAAAACGGATTTCCTCACCTTCTGTGACATCTACTTTCTTTACTTTCTCAGTAAACTCGGGTTTCTTGTCGGGTTCATTGACAAGAAGTTCTGCCACTGTAGAAGCAGTACCCATCTTATTTGTGGCAACACATTTGTATTCAGCCTGGTCATCACTATTAGTCTTAGCGATTTTCAAGCTGCACACCTGATTGTACAAGTCAGTCTTCACTCGCTGGTCTTGCTTTACCTTCTCTCCACCTTTAAACCACTCAACAGTTGGTACTGGTTTCCCAGTGACTTTACACTCGAACTTAGCTGACTTGCCCTCAAACACTTCAACTGTCTCCAATGCTTTGATGAACTCCGGTGTATCACCTGTTTCCTTTGTAGCTTCTTTTGGTTTCTCTGTGACCTTAAGCTGTCCAAAGCAGACTGCATCTCCCATGTCATTCTTTGCAACACATTTGTATTTCCCAGCATCAGACGGTTTTGCATGTTCAATGACCAAAGCAAAGTGTTCTTCTTCAACGGCATCTATATGAACAAACCTCCCTTCATCAGGGATTTCGTCAAAACCTTTGAACCAAGTAACCTTTGCATGAGGTCTTGCATCAATACGTACATCAAAACGCGCCTCTTCGCCTTCTGCTATTGCTATATCAGTCATCTTCTCTGTAAAGTCTGGTGCATTCAGAGGCTCATTAACAAGTAGCTCAGCGGTGCAGGTTGCCTTACCAAGCTCATTCCGAGCAACACATTCGTACTCTGCTTCATCATCAGCTTCAGTCGAGATAAATTCCAAGATGCAGATTTCTCCATCAAACGAGGTCTTCACTCTGCCATTTGGTTTCACAAGCGAGCCATCTTTCAGCCACTCAACTCGAGGTGTGGGTATTCCTTCAACATGACACACAAGTTTTGCCGGATGCTCTTCAAATACTTCTACATCCTCCAGAAGCTTAGGGAACTGTGGAACTTTACCTCCTATCGAGGATGGGGTACCAAGATCAAAGGAAATCTTTGGTGTTGTTACATCTGGAGCTGAAAAAGAGAAGAACAATTAGTTAATTTGAGTGACTCTACTACAAGAAAGAGGTGTGTCAGCAAAAACCTTCATTTGCAGCCTTGAAGAGTTGGGTAACAATTTTATTGTGGTTTTCAATTTATTTTTGCTATGTGACTCACATTTACTCGACATAAACAGGAAGACCAAGGAGACCTGAAAAAGTGTAATGTATTACTTGAAAATTATATACTAGAAATTATTTATTGTTATTGTTATTGTTATTGTTATTGTTATTGTTATTGTTACTGTTACTGTCACTGTCACTGTTACTGTTAACTGTTATTGTTATTGTTGTTATTATTGTTATTGTTGTTGTTATTGCTATTACTTTTTTAAAAATTGTTATTGAAAGATGATGTATCAATGATGTATAAAAACAAGTGGCCTAAAGTATTAGGGAGCAGGGCCCTGGGAAAATTATTATCTACCCTACTTGGAAAACTCCTGTAACTTTATCATCTGAAATGTAAAAGCACAAACCCTGATTGGTTTGTAGTGAATTTTAGGCAACTAGGTTGCTGAGCCTTGTCTTGTCGTGAGGGTTCACAACAGATCAAACTCTGTACTAGAGTCAAAGCGGTCACTTTCAGAGATGTTTTGGATGATTTAGTCAAAAAATCAGCCTCCAGAATTGACAGCAGCTCTCGACAACCGTGTCATGCAACTTTATGATCGGTCCTGTGTATTTGGTACTGTTGTAAAGACAAATTTAGTCAATCACTAGCTCTTCTTATCACATCGCATTGTCAGTGTCATTGTCATTTCACTTGCATCAATCTTTGGACACTCAAGCGAAATCAGTTATGTCACAGTGATGTCAACTGTCAAATTCTATTATTACATCTGTAATGAGTAATGGTGAAATAAATAAATTAAAAATTAAAACAAACTGATAGTGGCCACAGTGCCACCACTTAGGGCGTTGTGGCAGCCACTACATTGATACAGTGTCAGTGTCAGTGACAGTGACGTGACAACAATGGCAGATATTAGTGACGTGACAACAATGGCAGATATCAGTGACGTGACAACAATGGCAGATATCAGTGACGTGACAACAATGGCAGATATCAGTGTTGTGACAGCAATACGAACTCTAGCAGTTATCACTGCACCAATACTGTGAACATCATTGTCACAGCACTAGAGCTGCCATGCTAATGTGCCACCCACTATGCGATTCTTCTTGTATATGTATCCTCTTCTAAATACTGAAGTCTTACCTTCAATGGCGAGGAGGAAGCGTTTTGTCACTGTGCCCATGGGGCTCTTTGCCTCACACTTGTATACACCAGAGTCGTCTGGTGTCACATTCTTTACCATCAAGGCACATGTGTCACTGGCACGCGATATCAGTATCTTGTCACTTTCTATCACAGGTAAATCATCCTTGTACCACTTCACTTCCGGTGTTGGATGGCCTTTCACAGCCACCTCCATTCTGACGTCATCACCTTGAGAAGCCTCCATAGGCACCTACAATAAGGAGCAATTCAGTAGTCAGTTTCTACAGACCCCTAGCTGGTAACAAGGGATCAGCACACAGTTAGACAGTGTTAATACCGACATCATAGCGTCCCTACTACAGACATAATCGTAATACCATAAAGTGTTTAAAAAGCTTATCCAATGCATCAATTCAGATGCAAAATAATGCCACAAGTGGTAGACGTAAAAGGAAGAGTAGGCCAAAGGGACCTGGGTCTACTAACACTGACAGACCATCTGACATAACATGTGTTTGGATAGCACACAGGACGACTTGTATGAATGAATAAATGCGATGATGTGATCTTCTATTAAAACACTAAAAAGCTATAAGACGTCTAGAGCTTGATCAGTATTGCTCAAAACTTGGAAAAGCAGAACTAATTTCAATTCGACAAGTTCTTAAAGTTGTTGACATAAAGGTACAGTGAATTTTATTTGTATTTTGTGCAACCTACCTCTTCCATTTCCTCAGCAAACTCTGGTGGTACTGACTTTCGAGTGACAATAAGCTGGCAAACACTGTCTGATTTTCCTGCTTCGTTCATGGCTACTGCTTTGTATTCTCCTGCATCATCCAACTTACAATTCTCCACTAACAGACAGAAGAGCTCTTTGTCCTGATCATCCACTTCATCGATGATGACCACATCTCCTTTATCTTCCAAATGTTTCCCACCCTTGAACCATTCTACTACTGGTTCAGGGTTTCCAGCCACACGGATATCAAAGCGAATCGAATCTCCTTCGTTGGCTTCAATAGGGACCAAACCTTGCTTAAACACTGGCAGGCACATGGCCTCCTCCACAATCAGCTCTGTCACCGATGTCACAATACCTTTGGGGTTTTTCACCTGGCATTTATATTCTGCTTCATCATCAGGTTCAACGGCTTCAATATTGAGGGCATGCAGATCGTCATCATTTTCAAATGTGATGCGGTCATCTTCCTCCAGGGGCTCATCGTCTTTGAACCACGTAACCTCCTGGGCAGGACCTCCCCCAAGACGGCATTCAAGTCTGGCAGTGTCACCCTCTAGCACTTCTGATTCTTCTGGAAGTGGTTGGATGACTTTGGGTTCTGCGTAACAAATGTTAAGTTAACGAGGTTTCAGACTAGCTGACCATTACTCAAAAACAGTATACAATTCAAACGTATGGCATGTTTCAACTTCTCCTGATTTTCAAGCTGCAATGTATTCTAACACTGTGCTAAATAATAGAAAAAACATTTATACTTTGTTGCTTAGTACCTGAATGATATTGCATCATGTAAACTTCGTAACAAGGTCATTCTATAACAGATACCTGTACCTAAGTATCCAGGTTCAACAGTTTATAATTAACAACTGAAAATAACTAAAAAAAGGCAAACATAACTTCTAACCCACAACATTTCTTTGGAATTAAACCCAGGTGACAATTCTACTGGTACCCAAAGCAAGTTAGGGTTAGGGTTAGCCTACCAGTCCAAGCACATCCAAGTAAATGGTACAGGTATATGATTGCACCTTGGGGAGAGAGATAAACAATGTATGAACAGTCAAAGACAAGAATAAGTTTGGATCGATGAGTAAATAATTCCTACCTTCCACTTTCATATCAACTTCCTTCTCTGGTTCCTCTCTTGAAACCGGCATCACAGCTTCACTTACTTTTTCTAAACGGGAAACGCAGTTGATTAACATAATCAGTCATTTATATGCATTTTCTTTGTGCACTAATTACCACAAAATATATCAATTAAAAACAGCACAACAAGGAAAGCCACAATAGGGTTAAACCCAAATTAAGTGTCTTCCCAATGTTCAAGGCTTCCCGGTAGGCAAATCTTGTCTACTTGGGACTTGGGAGTCGAAGATTAGATGTTTGAGACAAATGTTGTACTGTTCAAACGTACAAACATTTGTTAATAAACAATTATGTACAGAGAAGATAATATGATTTTATCTTTAAGTAAAGGCAAGAACAATATCTCACGGAACGTGGAAGATAAAATCCATAACTATTGTATAATATTTATGTGGAAATAAAACAATCTGAAATCTAACTACGATTTCACATACAACGGTCGTTCTGTGATGTGACCAATGCCAGGGTTTCATTTCTAGCAAACAGAACAACTCTAACATGTCTGAATCCTAAACACAGCAAATATAAAAATCTAAGAAAACACTAATTTAAATTACTATAAACAGATCACACACTTTTAGGTAGGTGTTAACATAAAATACTCAGAAAAATACGGCACTAAACAGTAACGGATTGGGGAGAGAACGTGACTCCCTTGTCCTGTCACTTTTACTAACAAATATGCAGATGCATACTGCAATTCTTCAGAGGTCGGCCCTTTAACTCTTCTCTCCATCCTATCTGAATTTTCAAATCTGCCCCCACCATAAACATTTGAAGTTGACACATATCTGTTTTATGCAGCTAGCCCAGATACTTTACTGTGCGCAAGAAACCAGGTAAAAGGTAACGCATCCTAGGGTCTCTTGATGGCATTAAAGCACTTAAAGGTACCTTTTGCTAACCTCGGATGTCTCCTTACCAATGCACGTTTATCAGTCTGTTTATTTGTCTGAATCTACCCATATGTCTACATTTTTTTCTCTATATATCCGTCTCCTCTTTCTCTATCTCTGTACTTTTTACTATCTTGCCTTTGTGTCTCCATATGTCTGCCTACTTGTCTCTATCCCTATATATGTTATGTATCTCTTACTTCTTCAGACCCGAGTTAAAGCACTTTGGTTCACATGTAACTTAATTGCATCAACTTTACACTATCCTCATAAGCTACCCACACATTGATTGTCGTAGTTTACCGTTGATACCAACTCCAGATTAAGGCACTGTGCCTACAGTATCATGACTTACCATCCACAAGCACTTCCGCCTCCCACCTATCAATGCCAGCCGAGTTCTTTGCCACGCAGATGTAGCTGCCTTCATCGTCAAGGATAAGTCTAGTAATCCGCAATGTGTGCTTATCCCCTTCTGACGTTAGAAAGATCCTCTTGTCAGGCTTGAGGAGAGATTCGTCCCTCATCCACTGCACTGTGATAGGTTGGGTTCCAGTCACACGAACCTTCAGCACCAACTCCTTGCCCTCTTCTGTATCCACGTTACCGAATTTATCAACAATTTTGGGAGTAGTAACCCTGAAATGTAAACACTTTCAATTAACATTGTTTTATTACTCATGCTCACGCTCACGCTTACACTCATGCACCCACTCATGGTCCCACTCATGCTCGTGCTGACGGTCATGGTCATGGTCATGCTCATGCTTATACTTACACTCATGCACCCACTCATGGTCCCACTCATGCTCGTGCTGACGCTCATGCTCATAGTCATGCTCACGCTTACACTTACACTCATGCACCCACTCATGCTCTTGCTGATGCTGATGCTCACGCTTACACTCATGCACCCACTCA
>JANVCH010113733.1:0-13682 GCA_025505405.1 Epizoanthus rinbou | reverse complement strand
ATTTTAAACTTTTAACTCAATAAGTCATTTCTATTTTTAATTCATATTTTAATTCATATTTTAATGTAAATAGTGTCGTTTAATTAGTTTTATAAAAGGCACTTTAAAAACGTATTATTATTATTAAGGTTGTATTGAGTTGATACTTGTCTATTCTACTCGTTTTCTATTTCATTGAAAATTGTTCATTTTTCCTTTCCAATTTAATTTATTAATTGATAAGATAGATAAAACGTTATTCTGTTTATTAAAAACTTTATAAATTATGTTTGTATATATAAAATATTCTTTAAAATCCCACCGTTTTAACACTGTAGCCTAAATTTCTTCAGGGGACTAGCTTGATAGGTACGGAAATATAATGGAAAATTTCTAATTACCTGAAACTTAAGCTTTGTCCATTAGAGTTAAATTTAAATGTTTATGTGTCAAAATGAATGCCATCATCCTGGTTGAGTAGATTCTTGCACACATTAATTTCCCAGGCTTCCAGTATGTACCAAATTTATATATCTTCAAGAATCAAAGGAATATAACCAATTTTTGCAGTTTAAAAGTTCTTGATCACCTGACAGTGACTTTAACTATAACAATGAAGGTAACCTACACTGTAATCATAATAGTCACCATCTACATCATAAGGCCAAGTAAAATAAATTCCCGGTTTCTCATCAGCACCCACATTGCAAAAAAGCTGCAGCATCAAAAAATGTTTATTTTTTAAATACAACACTCTCATCCTGGTGGCAGATTGGCCTTTAATTTGGTTTATTTATAAAATCATGGTGTAATTCTTGTGATTTATAAATAAAGAGTTATTGTTTTTAAGTTTGCAAAGGTATTTGCAAAGGTATTTGCTCTCCTACATGCTTGTTAACTGCAAAAAAAACGCATGCCTCATTTACTTTTTAGAAAATTTCTGATGAGAAACTGGGAATTTTGTTTATTTGGCCTAAAAAGAAAATTTATAATTGAATTGGATGGCCAGGTGGTCCTCAGGTTCACGAAAGTTAGATGCCCCCAGGAATAACTTTATAAGATGAGTAGATTCTCCCACATTTGTATTTTTAAAATATGTGAGATGGAGAAACGTCAGCTTGAATTTAATTATCAATGGAAGTTTCCAACTTTTCAGTCCTGAGCACTTCCTTTGGTTACTAATGTATTGATTATTTTATCTTTTATTTATTTTACAGGAGAAAGAAACTGAGCTGATGGAGCTAAACAAGGCTGTAAATGAAACAAAGTCAAAGGTAAACTAATCTACTCATCCAATTCTCAGTGAGGTGGTGAAGTTCATTCTGTATATGCAGCAGTCAGAGACGTGGAGGGTAGCTGTTTAGTTTTGTTATGGTACAGCTTTCTAATTATCTTCTTCACATGCCGGAACATATACATTTCATGTACTCTTTCTTTATTGTTGTTTGATAATTGTTTTATTACTTTTTATTTATTTATTTATTACTACATGTAATATTTAAAGAGAATGCCCTATTCGCAAAAAGTGGTTTTCAAAGGGGTCCTTGAAACAATTACTTGCCAAACAAGTTAATAGAGACTGAAATTAGAGCTTCTTAAAAAAAGGCAAATTTATGTTCCACAGTGCCCAACTACTGTTGTGTATCATGTGCTAAAGAGTCTGCGTAAATTTATGTTCCACAGTGCCCAACTACTGTTGTGTATCATGTGCTAAAGAGTCTGCGTTTGCTGAGATTATGTACTTGACCTTTGTTTGTTGATCTGCAGATGGATGTAGCAAAGAGTGAGTTAGAGATCTATAAAAGTCAGCAAGATGCAGTAATTTCGCAACGCGATACAGCCATAAAGAACTTGGAGAAAGCTGTTAAAAAGACAAAAGCCAGGCAAAGGTTATTCACTCTCTTATTCAACAATAATAGAAATAGCTCTCGCTAAGTCTCGCTAAGTCATTTATTTTAATACTCAGTTGTGGGTAACTGATGATCAGCTACTGATTTGTGTTTTATTTCAGCAATATAAAGCTCTCTGTTAATTTCTAATTCCATCAGTGAGATATGTTTTCTGATTGCCCACAGTTATGCAGTTACTTACTTTCCTTCTTTATGTCTGAACGTAGTGAGGCCAAGACTCTTGAGAAAGAATTGCCCGAAGTTAAGGAGAAACTACAACAAACACAATCCGATTTAGAGAAAGCTATTGAAGGTGAAAGGAAAGCATCAGACGAGGTGAGAAAAATAAATACAAAAATCAAAATGTTAGTCCTAAGTATGTCAGTATTGTGTAGCTGAGTCTGGGTAGAACATACACCATTCTCAAGATGAAAAGAGCCCCAATATGTAGTCAAACATCTAATACCACCCCTAGCGGGAGACACCTGAGACTTAAATATTGTTGACAGTGTAGTTCATTATTTTCATCGCCAGTCCATATAGAGAAGAAAGCAAATTTTGAAGAAAGACATTCTTTCTGGTTACATTAATCAAAATATCATTAAACTTTATAATTTACAAAAAAGAATTATTCATATTTTGATCAATATAGCCAAAAAGAATATCTTTCTTATGTTACTTATGATAGCATCTGAGATAATTTGAGAACTTCGGAAAGAAGTCCAATTCTTTCTTCATATTAATTAAGGATACATACGATCTTCGTGTCAACTGATCCAGCATTGATTTAACTATGCAATATTATTGTATTCTCCCAAATCAGCATTAGATATTAGGACGAAAATGGACGAAAATTGATGTCATCCAACTTTCATCAATCTTCATTATGTGATTTTGCATTCTCATTTTCCAGCTTCGTGTGATCAGAAGTAAAGTTGAGGAAGCCAGAAGTTCTCTCCAGGCCTCACGCAGCAGGTATGTATACTATTCTAACATTAGTATGTCCTGTTGATGGCACATTAGGAAACAGGTAGGTTATATTATGATATATATTTGTAGAAATATAACTCTAAGTTTGAAAATACTTTTTGTCCTTTACATTAGTAAACCACATAACCGCAATTGAAAAATATGCAATACTGGTATATTGTTGTTAATTAGAAGGGACAAAAAATAAAACCTAATTTCAATATATTTTATGTCCGTTTATGTGAGTAAGAACAAAACAATTGATCATTGTTTTATTTCCATTTTCAATCTTGTTAAGAAATAAATATACATGTATGTGATTCCTTTTGCAGAGGAAAGGTCCTGGAGTCACTGATGAATCAGAAGGAGTCAGGACACATTAAAGGAATCTATGGCAGACTGGTAAAAATGAGACAGTTTATGTCAATCTTTTACCTTGATATTGTAGGCATAAACTTTGGGTACAACCTTTTTGTTTGTATACCGTAGGAGATTCCTCATTTAAAACTGCCTTGTCGGAATACCTGGACCAGTGAACACTTAATTATTTTATTTTTATCATACTTTTCAATATTCGCACATGTATAACTGCACCAATTTTGTCATAGTTGCACTGCACTACATCAACGTGATGGCTATGCCTTTGTTGATCATGTTATATAAATACCTACTTCTGGGACTAGGAGAGGCAGGACATTCGTGTGGTCCAATTCCAAAACTCAAGTGAAATGGACATTGGTATATAGTGTGTTTGAATATTTCATAGTGAATCTTGGATTTTGAGATAGCTATCTTGAATTATGGTTGATGCCAGCAAATTATCTTACTTTATTCACTCGCTATTTATGCTGTTATGATTACGTTTAAGTTTAGTGGAATATCTATTTGCAAGTGCATCTTTCTTGTGAAGATTAAGGCTGCTGGAAGCTTTGTAATCTTGTTACTCAAAGCTGCAGTTTCCTCAGTATTTGGATTTTCCTGACGGTTCTAGGGTGACCTCGGTGCTATAGATGATAAGTATGATGTGGCTATAAGCACGGCCTGTGGAGCCCTGGATCATATTGTGTGTGACACAATGGAAACGGCACAGAAATGTGTGCAGTTCCTAAAGAAGAACAATATTGGATCAGCAACGTTCATTGGGTTAGATAAGGTACGATAATTCATGACAGAGAATTAGGTTTGGCAGTCTGTGTCTTGGATTGCTGAAAATGATTCTTGCTGATAGCTATTTTGGTTGTAAATGTTTCACCAAGCCCGGGTTCCCACAGTCAGGGAAAGTCAGCGAATTTTGTTTTCACGTTCAGGGAATTGCCATGGGAATTTTGATTTTGGTCAGGGAAATCCTATTTTCTAGATCAAAATATTATCCGTGAAAAATCAGTGTGTGGTATCTTTACTAGACGACACGTAATTAATTCAGTTTGGCTGTGGCAACATTTTCCTTCCAATAAATTGAAGCTGAACCATCTTTTAGCAAGATTATTGAAATAAGTTTTGTCAATTAAAAGCAGGGATTTTTTTCTTCCAAAAACGTTTCATTTGTGAACTGAAAGAAACAGCTTAAACTACTTGTACCATTCTCCAGAACCTAATCCAAGAATACAAAGTTACTTGATAAGGTCGACCCAAATACATTGTATGGCAAACTGGGGTTTACAACTAGGTTTGACTTAAGACCAGAGAGTATTCCCAGTTAATTATCAAACTTAAAACATTTGTTTTCTAAACTTGAAGGTTGAGAACTGTAGGAAGGATGCAACCTCAAAGATCCAGACGTAAGTCAGCATGTGCACTATTTATGCGATACCAGATTTGTTCAAGGGTCCATTTCGTCCAACTACTGTACATTAAACCAATTTTATAACTATAGTCTTCTATACTGACTCAGTTGGCATTATTTGTCTGTTCTTTGAAGCTTTGAAGTTATTGGGAGATTACTTGAATCGTAGTCATACATGAAGATTGCATCATGGAAATTTGTGTATCTTTAGTTTGATAAAGCTTGGTTATGTCTTGATCACTGTGATCAAGAAAAAAGTTACAATGCGAATGACCTGTTTCTGAAGAACAAAGGAATGTTACGTATGTAACAGCAGGTTTGTGCGACCTTTTTTCGCCACACCGTCCGTGGACAGGGACGTTAAGCCGTTGGTCTATAGTCTCTTGACGTCCTATCGGGGGATTTAAAATAACATACGCACTTGACGATAAGAGTAGGGTAGTGATTTGTATCTACACTGTAACTGGCAGCCACTGGGGCCGTATATAACATTGTAAAGCGCATCGAGACGTTGCGTTGGATGCGCTATATAAACACTGAAATTTATTTATTATTTTTTTTGCCGTTCGTCTCCAGAAACACAATGTGAGATGCCCAAGTCTTAAAACAAATGAACATGGACATGAAAACATATTAAATAGATTATCGTTTGTTGTGCCCTAATACCAACGTATTTAGTTACCTATATTGAAAAGTGGAAAAGTCCTTGGAACGAAATACAAAACAAACAAACGAATGAATGAGTGATACAACAAACGAAAAGGAAAGGATAACAAGCCTAGCACATTTCGTTTTACAGGGAATTCCCCAGTGAGATGCTGCACTGTCTTAGTTGATTTATTTGTCTGTTGATGTTGAAGCAACTAATGTCCATGTATACATATTTGTAATTGTCCATTAATTCCAGGCCTGAGAATGTTCCTCGTTTGTTCGACCTGGTGAGGTTCAAGGATGAGAAAGTGCGGACAGCATTTTACTTTGCTCTGAGGAACACTTTGGTATCAAAAGATCTCGAACATGCCACCAAGATTGCTTACCAGGTGAGCTTTCAGAACCAGTCGGCGATGATGGTCTATATATCGAGTCCTCAATGATGCAGAGCTCTGTTAACACCAGTTGAAAAATGTTTATGGTTGAACACCAGTAAATGTTATGAGCAGATACCATCAGTGGTTTTCAAATGGAAAGGACTGATAAGTGCCTTGCCATGATTCACACATTTTTGTAGCAATCAGAGTAAAATGAAAGTGCAAAATATTATCTTTAGTTTTCCTTATGAGATTAACATGAAAAGTGAATTGTTTCTTTAGGGAAGCAAAAGGTGGAGAGTTGTAACTCTACAAGGCCAGCTGATTGACCAATCAGGTGTGTAGCTATATTTCCTTGTTGAAGTTTCATTCAGTGGCAACTACTAACAATATCATACACAGGACAATGCTGCCATTTCTCTACAGACATCAGTTGGGCTACAGCTGTCATTTAGTGCAAATGTAAGACCAAAATTCACAATTAAGTAATTAAAACGAAAATTAAAAGGAATAATGTCAGTTACTATGATTTTTTTTTTGTATGATTCAAATCACTGGCAGATGGATTTCACAAGAGATCACAATAACGTAAAATAGCTCTGCTGTGGTCTTCTGTACAATGTGACAACTCCGTCAGTTTCGAAATGACAATATATACTGTCAATCATGAACTCAAACATAATAATACATTATGCAGGAGTAGTTGTTTCTGTTTCAATCTAGCGCTGATACACGGTCGTATGTCGTAGGTACCATGAGCGGTGGAGGCACGCGGGTGGCCAAAGGGCGCATGTGTTCATCATTTGCCAGTGACGTCAGTCCTC
Organism: Epizoanthus rinbou; assembly: GCA_025505405.1. Lineage (NCBI taxonomy): Eukaryota > Metazoa > Cnidaria > Anthozoa > Zoantharia > Epizoanthidae > Epizoanthus > Epizoanthus rinbou. The sequence continues at coordinate 7,210 of JANVCH010113733.1, read as the reverse complement.
AGCAACTCTCCCAGATGGAGAAGAAATTAGAAACGGAGTCCAAAGCAACAGACGTATGTATCATATGCCGCATTGGAAAATTGGAAAATGGGAACGAGTGATATGATTTTAGTATGTTAGGAATAATACACTACTTTCTAATTTACCTAGTGACTCATGCTATCCTAGCCTGAACTGATACTATCGTTTTGATGTAGGCATTCCGTGAGTCAAAGAAAAAGCTTGAAGAGCTTGCAGATACACTTAAACGTCAGGTATCATCCATGGAACACCAGCTGGAGAAGAACAACGTGGAAATACAGGTAACTAAAGTCTGCAAGAATCTGATAGACTTCTAGTGGGCAATTTACAGTTATTATAATCTGCTCAAGCTTGCAACCATGCTCTTTGCTGCCACCGCTCACTTCTCCTTAAGAATGCACAAGAATTGTTGATTTTGTAACAAATTTGGATGATCAATTTATTTTGAATTCTAGAACTAATAAGTGACCCATCTCCCTTTGTATGCACGTGCAAATGTTGTAAATTGCGAACCGCTCATAAAGAGAAAATTGAATGTTTCTTTGAAAACAAAGTCACCTGCTTCTACCGATGTACTATCATAACCCAGCACAAGTCAAATGTTTGATCCCATACAGGGACGTTTCCAGGAATTTTGGAAAGGTGTGTGTATGTGTGTGTGGGGGGGAGTGAAACAGCAACGACAGCTTCCAGAGAAAGTATTGTTACTACTGTTTACTGTTTGCTCTGGTGTATATAAAATGACGTTACTGAACAACATTCTTGTATCAAAGGCTGTAACTCAACAAGAGAAAGATTTGAAGGAACAAATAAAGCATTTGGATGAACAGGTTAAAAAAGCAGCACCAGATGAAGCGCATTTGTCAGAACTACGAAAAACAGTCGCACAAAATGAGAAAGGTAGGTTCAGATTGTCAAATCGTGCCCATTTGACCCTTGTTAAACACCAGATGATATGTTGTTAACATTGTCTTTGTTTCAATACAACCGTTTTAACTTTATTTTTGCACACGGGCTAACGCTGTTGCAGTTGCTCAGCCATGTTTCTTTTAGTTGAACATTGTTGTTCTTGGTGTTGTTTTTCTTTACTTATTTTGTATTGCGACGAAGCTAATAAAATAAAAGAATTAAGTAAAACGTTGGTAAAGAAATTCACACGTAACATCTAAGAACACTTCGAAATTAAAGGAACTCCACAAAATATGAAGTTTGCTTTCAGGGGCTGTTGTACACTTATTGTGCTATAGAATCAACTTAACACGCAAAAATACAACCGTTTCTATTAATTTGTCCTAAAACATTTCTTCCTTCCAGTCAGTTCCAGGTCTTATAATCTGGTCTGTTTCAATCGCAAGGGCGTTTAACACTATGCCCGATTTTATATTAGATTTTCTAACATCAATTTATTAGTCCCTGCACTAAGAAATGTTGTGAACAAGCCACGATTTGTGCTCGGTGAGCACGTTTCATTAGCCTAAACTGGCTGGATCGGGAGGTCAGTTCTAAAATGGAACGTAACAACTGTCAGAGCTGGTTCTGGACAGACTGGCCCTGTTAATGGAATAGAACTGCTCCGCTGTCCATTTCAGGCCAGCCGGGCCAGCTAATGGTGTATATAAATCTGCTCAGGTCGCCCGTTTAAGTTGTGGGAAGACATTGTCCTTGCCATCACCAATACCACACCCTCAGACTGGTCAGACCCAGCTAATGTAAAGTGCTTTAAGTCTGTCTGTGAAGTAGAATCCAATTGTGGCTTGATGATGTAGTCAGTGTTAAGGAAAGGGGCCCATACGTACACACATGAATATCTACACACATTACCGTATCTGTAAATCGTATGTTTACATATGTCTGTTTCACCTCACCAGCATATCAGAAAGCAGCAGCCGCAGCATCGAAGATTGAAGCCGAAGTGCAGAGGTTGGATGATTGAATGGTTCATATGTACCGTAGATAGATTGTTATACTTTTATATTATGTTTTAGATTTTTTATTGTTGGTGTCATTTTGATTTTTACCGACTTAATGAAGAGATGATGTAGTTGTTTACCCCTATATTAGTACATACATCAGTTGGAGTTAAGTCTTGGCATTCGTATTAGTTTGAACAGCATCCGTCATATTCCCTAACCCTGATACCATGCTGATGACAAACCCGAAGAGTAAACGGCCAGCGTTCCTGATAAAAGTTTGAAGATTGTTATGTAGTTATTTTTACCATAAATGTTGGGATGATTCTGTCACTTGCAGATTGCACAAGAAGATCATGGATATCGGTGGTGCTAAGCTCAAATGGCAGCAGAATAAAGTGGACGTGATTAGCAAGATGATTGACGAGGTGACTGGCCAAATCACCAAAGCCACGGTCGCTATCAAGAGTTCGCACAGGTATCAACGGTTTCTTGGTCAACATTGTGCTCTAAAATGAAGCAGTAGACGTTAGTTGAAGGCTACATCATTAAGAACCTTCCGAATGACATTGTCTTACATTTTGATATAGCAAAGGAAGAGCCTTTAGTTTTTGTATATTGTAGGTTTCTATGCAATGTTTCTATAGCACGCTTTGAAGCAATTTCGATCACGTGGATATCGTGTGCGTCGTGTCGAAATTATACCAATTTTCAAAACGTTTAATATTTTTGACGTTACTTGCACACATCAGTGCTGCACCTCATAAAACGTTGTACATATTTTGAAACTATCTTAGATGAATAATTTTTAATTTGTGTTTCTAAAGAAACATCAAGAAGGCTGAGGACAAAGTGGCATCTCTTGAAAAGGAAATTGAAGAAAATGATGAATCAATCAAGAACATCGAGGTAATGAAACTATTCACTATTATATATAATATTTTAATACATAATATGGCAAATGATGTTGATTAAATGTGATAATCACCAGGTCTTTATTGTTACAATCGAAAACGTTTAAATATGTTTTTTTTAACATTTTTCGTGCCATGTGTGAAGCTGTCAAAAATATGAGCAGGAAGGGATAGTCACATGACAAAGTATCCGTGATCACTTGGCAACACATCGCAATATTTATTGAAACATATTTGTGAAAATATAGATTAGAATGCTTGAGCGGAATTTTTCATGGATGGTCGTGGCATTTTTTCCCAGTTTTCCTTGTAATAGTCTGTTAGAGGATATTGTGTTATAAAAAGACTACATTGTTCAGTTGTCTCACTGTGTATGGCTTTATCTTATCTAGGAAGAGTTCAAGAGTTTGGAAGAAAAGGCAACCCAGGTGTTGGAAGACTACGAGAATGCACAGGTATAGTTTGGCGTTTCAAGTAGAAATAATTTGATTTTGGTCATTTCACATGATGATCTGGGATTCTCGATCTATCGCTTCCTTGCTGTAACATTGTAACTGTAAGATTGGCTTAAATTTAAGATTAAAATTTAGTTTAAAAGTTGGTATTTAGTATTATGTTGTTACAGTTAATGTTATTAGAAGACAGTTTTGCACCGAGCTCTTCCTCTTAATCGTCAATTCGTAATCAGCGAAATAATAATACACTTTACGTTACCACGGTGACTGGAATTACACAAGGAATTTTCATCTAGGTCGTATTAAAAAAGCTAAAGTTTGGTTCCAGAGGTTTTGTGTTTGGGATGAAATGTTCATCCAATTGTATTGGTTAATATCACTACAATTATTCAAACATAAAATAGTGAGCATTTTTTGCCTCTGTGATATGTCAGACCCAAATGAAAGACATGGAGACAGTTTTAGAAACCGCGAAACAGGAGTATGCTGCATTGGAGAAGGAGGAGAACGAGCTACGAGGTAACGAAGTTGATATGAAACACGAGGTTGAGAAATATGAGACAGTCTTCAAGGAGAACCAACAGAAAGTTAAACACTGGAAGAAGGAACTGAGTAAGTTGAGTCTGCAGCCTATCGGACTGTCTGGTGACAATGCTTTGGATCTGCCAACGTTGACCAACGAGCAACTGGAAAATATTGTCAAGGAAGACGTGATGGTAAGTTTGCATTGCCACTGGGTCAATCTTCAATATGCAATTTGGTTTTGTGCTCAAGTTAAAAGTGTGTCAGGCTGCAGACATGGACATTTCTCGATTGCAACAGCCCTGCGACATCATAGACATTGGAAAGTGCAGCTCTGTTTGAAATAAAGTTTGATTGATAGAAACCTAAAACCTTTAACTCCAGTCTAGAGATTCAACCCTAATGATATGTGTATCAGTATTACTGCGAGTCTAACAGTTACAGTGCGACTACAGGAACCGGGGTCACTCAATTGCAAAAGAACAGCCAATCACACTACGACTTTGAAACAATATACTGATTGGACAAACTGGGAATCATTCATTTTCATTGGATAGTTTTACGGTTTGTTTCTTTCAGTTGGCCCAATCAAAATGACCCCGGTTTCTGTAGTCGCACTGTAAGTGGTTTTAGCTTTTGCATTTCTAGCCGTACAAGATGACCTGTGATATTGATTCCAACTCCTCTTTTTATGTAATACCATAAACTTTAAATGATAGTTGTAAGCATAGGCTTATTCTTCCTTGTAAGCTGTTCAGGATGGGCTTTAGACCCGTCGGCAACTTTCCTTCGGTTGCCAAAGCTGTTGAAAAGGAGGTGATCCATCTACTGTCCCAATGCCTGTTAGCCAGTCATCATGTGCCTTCCACTCCGCAAAACTGTTCTTGTGAAACTTCAAAGAGGCATCCTCATGGCTGTAGACAGATCATCCTTTCAAGTATTTTAAGGCTGCAGAAGGTTTTAATATTTTAATTAAACCAAAACGTTCTGTTACTATCAAAAACGTACTATGCTTTCCACATACTTTGAATAGTAGAATTAACTATCGCATATACATGCATTAATAGCAGTATTTTGGTACCTATTAGTATGGCATCACTGTCTTGGAGGAAAAGTGTAATTCAATGAAACCGAACATGGCTGCCATTGCAGAATACAGAAAAAAGGTAATAAATTATTCTCATCTTGATATCTCTGATGTACCTTAATTTTACTTGTTTCTTATTTACGTGTGTGGTGTTCAAGTTGTTGTTGTTGTTGTCTGTCTGTCTCACTCTGTATATATTATCCTTTACTAACTATGATTCCACGCAGTCGTATCATTTATGTTGTTACCCGTTCATGCTTCTTGCAGTAGGTATATGATCTGTCAACATATCTGCAAATGATTTAGTCTTGGATCATCTATATTACTATCTGGTTCAGTTACCAATACTCCATTAACTTTTCCTTTATGTTTTGTCTGTAGGAAGAAATTTATCTTTCTCGAGTGGCAGAGCTGGATAAGGTTACGAGTGAACGTGATGAAAAACGACAGGAGCACGAAGCGTTGAGGAAAAAGCGTCTTGACGAGTTCATGGCAGGATTCAGTATTATTACAACTAAACTAAAGGAAATGTATCAGGTGCGATGTGAACCGAAAGTGATTACGAAAACACTCCAAGATATGGCCAGTTAATGAGAGACAGAGGACATCCGTGTACCTTCCTATAATCTATCTAGTAATTTGAACTGTAATCTAAACCTTTTTTCTATAGTGATATTGTAAATGCATCTTAATCAGTCATTTTTTGTGATGATGTATGAAATAAATCTTGTTATAATATATTATATATATAGTAAAATTGCCTCAATCCTGCTGCTAATTCCGCATCGTGTTTTCCAGTTCCACAATTTGTACTTTTCTCGCAAGTTGACAATTTAACGGCATATATTATTAACATAGTTTCTTCTTTTTCTTTTCCTATTTTCATACTGAGTTAGCTCTGTATGTGATAGTAGTTATTTGACTCCGATATCGTATAATTTTCACTTTCTTTCTCCTGCCTTGATTTATTAGGTGGGAAGTTAGGACGTATTTGTTTAAACTTGGTATGATATAGTTGAAGAAACATCTTGGTACTATTAATAATCAGAGTTGAGGAAGAGTTAAGATATTTGTTTGTCAGAATATTTTCGTCAACATATACGTACTGTTTGTGTTAGTAATTCCCAGTTTCTTTGCTTCATAGATGATCACACTTGGTGGAGACGCAGAGCTTGAACTGGTGGACAGTTTGGATCCCTTCTCAGAGGGAATAGTGTTTAGGTAAGACAGAACCTCTGTGATCATAGCGTTGTCCAAATACGCTCTTCTTCTTGATTGTATTGGGAGGGGGAGGGCGCTTCATTACTTAGATATTCACTTCGTCTTGCTTAGAAAAGGAACAAAGACAAAGTTGGGATTTGTTAAGACACATCGTTTCAGAACAGCGCTACGGTGTTTGACGTCGCTTGTTTGTGATTGAATGCACAGAGCTCCAGTCTGACCAAAACTGAGTCGATACCGTGCTTCCTTCATAGTGTCAGACCTCCCAAGAAGAGCTGGAAGAACATTGCAAATCTTTCTGGAGGAGAAAAAACTTTGAGTTCGCTGGCTTTGGTGAGTAACAGAGCTGAACCGATACAGTGAACACATTTGCATGTAAGAACCTAGTGGATTAAGTTACAAAGTTGGAACTTTTTCTCAAAAACTCGTATTCCTCTATAATTTATCCATTACAGGTCTTTGCCCTGCATCATTACAAGCCTACACCCTTGTACGTGATGGATGAGATCGACGCTGCTCTTGACTTTCGTAATGTTTCTATTGTTGCAAACTACATAAAGGTAATTTTGAAAGCCACAATCAGCTATTGATATGTCATAGGGTATACCATATTACAATTATGGTACAAGTCTTTGGTAAGTCAATACTACCAACAGAGACATTACAAAAGTCGCTATATATATCTTTAGTTTACTACTACTACTACTACTACTACTACTGCTACTACTACTACTACTGCTACTACTACTACTACTACTACTACTACGACTACTACTACTGCTACTACTACTACTGCTGCTGCTACTACTACTACTACTACTGCTACTACTACTATTACTACTACTTCTGCTACTACTACTACTACTGCTGCTACTATACTACTACTACTACTACGACTGCTACTACTACTACTGCTGCTACTACTACTACTACTACTACTACGACAACTACTACTGCTACTACTACTGCTACTACTGCTACTACTACTACTACTACTACTGCTACTACTGCTACTACTGCTACTGCTACTACTGCTACTACTACTGCTACTACTGCTACTACTACTACTACTACTACTAC
>JANVCH010113622.1:0-13687 GCA_025505405.1 Epizoanthus rinbou | reverse complement strand
TTTTTGCATTATATGTGATTTTTCCCGCGTAGTATGTACTAAAACAATTATTCACCTCAGGCTCAGTGAATAGTGGGAATAGCCCCCTCGACCGTTCGGCGAATAATTGTTAATTATATCAATCCTACGGTGGTTGGCATCGTTACATATGACGTCTCATGACGTCAAAACCCGCCAATTTGGATTCCTTGGCTGCCATCTTGGACTTTTTTATTAACGTCTTTAACTTCAGTTAAGTATCTTGATTGACACAAGAATACACAAATAATTTAGTTTAGAATTTATTATTATTATTACTATTTTTATTATTATTGTTATTATTATTACCCTAACTGGGAAGCTCCATCCATGGCTCATACATTTTGCAAATATATTGAATTGCTTTGGAGGCAATCATGCCAAGCGAATAGGTTGTAGTGGTCTGTGCCTGCCGAAAGAAAATGAATAGAACGAGAATTTTAGCACATTTAAGTGTATTGACATTGCTTGAGAGTAGCTGACATCAAAAGAACACTAGTGACGTACGGATAATTAAACCAACGCAAAGTATTTTCACACATGAACGTATTATTTTCTTTTCGATATTTACTCTGTTCTGTTTAAAGCTAAAGAGGCTGAGAATACAAACAGTACTACATGTATTTTAGTAAACGTTTTGAACTGAAATCCTTTGTTATTTGTTAGTGGTCACGTAGCACAAATCTGCATTCGTACGACGCAGCTGTGCATTAATGAATTACGCCGGAAAGTGAATTACATCTAATATTAAAACCTTATTAGATCTAATTTTTTCTATCTTCTGTATGTTTGTATCGACTATTAGGCATGCTATTATTGACTTTTGGGATATTGTGTTCGGAAGATATGCGATGCGGAAACGAGTTCAGGTAATCTAAATTTGTTTAAGTCAATAAAAGAGAGACATTTGCATTATATTCAGGGGACATTTGCTTTATATTCAGGAGACATTTGCTTTATATTCGGTTTCAGATGCATGGCGAGGAATTCTTTGAGTGTAATCGTAACTTTCAGCAGTAAACAAAATATAAATTGACGCGTTTTGTATCCTTTGCTCAAAAGAATTGGTTATCATAGGGAAAACATCTGTCATTTTCTCGCCATAGCGTATTCAAAAGAAATGGCCAATAAAACGTATTTATCGGCGTATGTGCTGCCGATAGTGTTTGGTGCTCTATTTTTGACAATTGTCAGTATACGACTCGACGCCACAACCTATAGCGACACAGCCCTTCGTGCTAAAGGGTACAAAGTCATTGAGCAGACTGACTGGCTTGCGTGTTTGGAGGCTTGTGTGAGAAGCTGGCTTTGTATTTCCTACAATTTCAAGCGGCCTAGTGGCCCATGTGAATTGAACAAGTGTGGGGATGAAAGCGAATGCGAAGATGCCAAAACTCGCGTGCATAAACCCGAGTTTGTATTTCATCGGTTACGTTTTGAGGTGAGTAATCCAGGATAGGCTGAGGGGAATATACACATGTACAGATATTATCAATGTACCCATCCATCTAGTCTTTCACTGTCTATATGCCTCAGTGCCCAGCCTTTTATCCATCTAGTATCTACCCATTGTCCTCAGTCCCGAGTTTCTGTGCGGGGCTTCTTTCGTGTGTTATAAAGTACGTTTTCATGTTCCGTTTCTCTTGAAGCCCATGGCATGAGACATTGAAGCTACAATGCCTAAAACGCTATAAAAAGACTTTAAAATAGGCTGTCTCTTTCCTAGATGCGGCCCTACCCTCATCCAATGCAGCAGCTGCAGAGAATTACAAAAAATATGTTCAACATTGAACAGAATTGGGGAGGGGATCCAGAGAGAGAAAATGTATCTTTGTGCAACTGTTTCAAGGCTTTTTGCCGGGCATGTATCTTATCGTTGCGCTTTTGCACGTATTAGCTACCTGGCAAAATACTAAAACAAATGCTTTAAAGTCATCAATTCACTATTTCCCTTAAAACTACCCAATTAATAAATGCCTCGTCTTTAATAAGCGCCCCTCTTTCATAAAAGCCCCCTCCATGACCCTGAAAAAGAAATCAACGCCCCGGGAGTTTATTTGATAAAATACCGTATGTTCAGATCAATCGGTTTTTCTGTCCCGGTCTATCATTGATGTTGTAGGAGATGACGTTTTTAAAAAATTTACTTTTCAAAAGGAGCATTGGTGTAATTGAATTAGCGTATAGCTGATACAAAATATCGTGTCGAGGCAATGATCTATATACTTAGTTGCGATTGCGAGAGTTCAAGTTACGTTTCATGTGTCTTGAAGTCACTGCACATTATACCACTAGATAGTACCATGCAACTTTGATGCTTTCAGGGTTTTACAACACATATCTTATTATCAATTTAAAGCCATTAAAAGAAGTCAATTGCAAGTATGGAGGCAGTGGAAATCACAACAATGGTGAGTTGTGAATGTGAAGTGCATATATAATACGTGCTTGCTTAGAATTACTCCGTCAAAACGTTTACCAGGCACATAATTCATGTGCGAATCCACCAGTGTATGGAAGCGCCACAACACTAACCCTAACCCCAACCCTAACCCTACACATACAGATTCAGATTTATTTCAACTCAAATATTTACGGGTTTTTTTACAATAAGGCTAAATAAATACAGTAAAAATATTAATAAATAAACACAGTAAGTAAAGTAAAGTCCGCCTTCAATCTAGGATTGAAGAAGCCAACATGACTTATCAGAACCGGCGCTTAACTCCGGTTTCTGTAGCATGAAGCGACTGTGAGTATTACTACCCCCCCCCTGGATTAAATGCCGTTTGCCAAGTTCGATTTGTAGTTATAACGCAGATGCACTATCTACTATGCTAATCAGAGAACAATAGCATTTGTGTTTCTGTTGAACGTGTTCTCAGTAATAATTGTTAGTGCTACTCCACTTAAGATATGATCGATAGTCCTGTACCGACATGGAATACGGAAAATGTATAAAGTAACGCAATAACACGTAGTATTCGTGTCAGTCACAATTGAATTGGTAGCGCTAACAATAATTGCTGATGATTTGTTATTGAAAATCTGTCAGAAAAGATGTTGCAACATATTTTGAACTTATCAAGTACTAGTAAGTGTTTCGATGTGTTTTAAATGTCTTGGTGTTTCCAAATATTATCTGGAATGTTCCATAGTTCGAGTTCTTTTAAAAAACTACTGAATGTCACATTTTTACGGCAATAAAAGCAAGTCACTATCGGATCAGAAAATGGATTTTTAAAGGATTCTAATTACAAGATTTTTTAGGTTTAGCTTACTCAAAACTATTCTCACTCGAGCGTACACACATTTTTATTTAAAGTTAACTTGTTTCAAAGGTTCTTCTCGTTGTTTTATTGCACGAAACGAAACTATTTATAGGATTACAACAATTTTAAATTCAAATATAATTTTTTAATTTTAGTTATCTATTTCAGAATAAAGACTGTAGATATCTATTGGACGATAGTTAAAATTGGCAAAACTGTTCGAACACTGCATAAACGATGTTCCGACAAGTCCAGTTCCCTAAAGATGACCATTAAGGTAAAAATGTTTGCCTTTAAATAAGAAATAGTTTTAAATTTCACCAATTTGAATAGAAAAAGACTTTCGTGGCGAGTGCACGTATTTTGTGAATGAGGTGTCAATTCGACCGCCTCGCGTTTTGCCAAGTTTTCTAAACTTCTTTTTATATCTTTAAGATGGAAGCGATAGTTGACACAACACTATCTTTTGTTTCATCATTAGACATTACCATTCCGTCGGCACTCTACCCCATAAACGGAGACTACCCAAACTCGGACAAGAGCTCCTTCAACAACCCACCTGCCGTACGCAAAGGCGTAGATTTAGCTAAAGGCCCGTTTGGACAAGATGGCGGATCTTCGTGGCTTCACGGGCACGTGAATAGTTACATCGAGATACCTCGCAGTGTTGGTACAGAGACTACAAGATCCATGTCTATCGTTATATGGGTGTTTCCCGAGGCGACAGGTCCTATTGTCAGTTATTACGATCAACATTCCTCTGTTCCTGTAAAGTGGGGAGTGCGTTTGTGGGTAACAAGAAATCGTGCGCACACAAACTTAGTGGTAAAGTTAGCTGGCAGGAGGAACTCCTCGCAAACTGGGGTGGTAATGCTACGCATGAATGCACGTGAGTGGAATTACGTCTGTGCCATCTATAACTACGAGACTGGCAGAGCAACGCTTTGGATAAATGATGAGAAGACAGAGAAGATAGTTGGATCATATGAACTCGAAACTCGACATAAAGTAAGAATGGGAGCTGGCAGTCCGACCAAACAATGCTTCAAGGGTCGCTTGTCGTGTTTCCAAATCTACGACAAAGTCCTCAGTACTGAGGATGTTTTACAAGCAAAAACTAAATGCCGAGCGACCTAGATCTGTCATCTGTAGTTGATGAAGACTGCTATAGCGACTGCCTATTTAATGGCTCTGAGGTAGATTCCTTTGCCATACCTTCTTCATGTCGTAACCCGCCGGTAAGGCTGACCCAATTTATTTAGACAGGATGTTTGAAACAAGACACACAATCCCTTTGTTATCTTTAAAAGCATAGAAAGAGTCCATCACATTTAGTCACATTATGTTAGCTTGTTCCAGGCCAGACAGAATAAATAATTGAAGAAGCAGGTAGAGGTAAGAAAAAAGAAAGAACAGGGCCTGTTAACATTTTGATTCCAGTGCAGCTACAGAAGCCAGCAACGCGATTCGTAAACACTATAATGGGAGTTCGCGGCTTATATCCCGGACAAACAGTGGGAATCACTCATTTTCATTGGATAGTTTATTATTGATGCTTTCACTCGGCCGACTAGCTGAGCAGCCCCGGTTTCAATTCAATGAAGTAAATCAATATTTGCGGGCCAACTAGATTAGCTTTTTGGTTATTTTAGATGCCCTGTTCACTATGTAAATACACATATAGGACAGGTAAAGTTGTTGGTTGTTAGCTGTTCACAGTGTAAATACACATATAGTACAGATAAAGTTGTTGGCTCTTAGCTGTTCACTATGTAAATACACATATAGTACAGGTAAAGTTGTTGGTTGTTAGCTGTTCACTGTGTAAATACACATATAGTACAGATAAAGTTGTTGGCTGTTAGCTGTTCACTGTGTAAATACACATATAGTACAGGTAAAGTTGTTGGCTATTAGCTGTTCACTGTGTAAATACACATATAGTACAGGTAAAGTTGTTGGTTGTTAGCTGTTCACTGTGTAAATACAGATATAGGATAGATAAAGTTGTTGGTTGTTAGCTGTTCACTATGTAAATACACATATAGTACAGATAAAGTTGTTGGTTGTTAGCTGTTCACTATGTAAATACACATATAGGACAGATAAAGTTGTTGGCTGTTAGCTGTTTGTATTAACTTGTATGATTTGTAAGTGTAGCAGAGGGGCGCAACGGCTTTTCAGACCTAACATATGTGTTTTAGACCACTTCTGTGTAGTAATTCGGGGTAGCTGTAGTACATCGTTTGACACCAATTAGATGACGTCGTAAACTATAATTTATGCAAAACACATTATGCAAATTACGTTTTCGCTTGTGAAATTTTCGATGAAAAACTGGTTGTAATTTAGTGTTAAATGGTTTGGTTCTGATTGTCTGTTTTGTTATTTTTTCCTGAAAAAAGGTTTCTACTTGGTTTTAATTGCTTCAGGGGCGGATCTAGGTATTTTGAAAGGGAGGTGCACCATTTAAAGTAAGAGTTGAAGAAAAAACGAGCTCTGAAGCCGCGAGCAGCTAGGGGGTTCGGAGCATGCCCCCCGGAAATGTTTTGAAATTAGGGTCTCTAAAATAGCATTTCCTGAACTTTCAGCACGTTTTTCCTTACATATTTATTAGGAAGCAACGCCTCTTAAATATTACAAAACAATTGGACTGAGAGGAGGGGGGGGGGAGGGGGGCCACCGGCCCTTAATATTAGGTGCAGGAATAAGGTTTTGTCAGGATAAGGTTTTGTCAAGATAGGGTACCGTCGTTATGCCTTCCCCCATTTGCAGAAGGTGTAAAGGGCAGATGTTTTAGCCGCTTCTACAATAACGTTTAAGGTTGATTCTTTTCAACAATACTTTTCGCTATCACATTTTCTATTATCAGGCACTGTAGTGTATGGTCAAATAGTAGTAAATATAAAATTTGTCTTTCCTGACATTTTTATTTGGAATGGTATAAATCTGGCTTTCTATAAATCCATTTTAGCCCCTTGGTGGAGAGCAATACTGTGGGAGTAAATTTCTTGCCCAGGGACATGGCAGCAACAGTACCATCGACCAGTACACATCCTTCGGTTGACCTTAATTGCCATTTATATGCCGTTATGTTTTGAGGCGTAAATGTGCTTCAACTTTAGGAAGTACGTGTTTAGTCAAGTCCAAAGATTCTTTACAACAAGTGTTGATTAATTAGAACAAGTGCAAAATATTGATAATTTCAATTTCCATTAAAGTAAAATTAAAATTCTGTGTATTGTCCAATATGAAAACATTTCCAACACGTATTTAATAGAAGGAGAACTGGTTCAAAGTAGTTTTCTATGATGTATTACTGATTGAAATGCAACAATTTAACAAATGCGTAGTGTATTGACATTGTTTGACATTGGCTGATAACTGGAGAACATTTCACTGACATGTTTACTTGTGTCGAAGTAAAAGTGTTGTTGGAAGGCTGTGTATTGCATGTTGTATTCCAGTTGTGCACTGAAGTCGCTTTTTGACTATTTTACAAATCGGTACAATGAATGGCGTTTCATTACCGTTCCAGTTTCTTGTAGCTATAATTCAAGTTGCTAGCGTTAAGAGATTTGTGTTTGTTGAAACATTAGTTTACCCTAATGAAATCCTCGCTGGTAAAACACTACGGTACATTTACAACACGGACTGGTTGCGGTGTATAGAGAGTTGTGTTTCCGACCCTGACTGTTTCTCATACAACTTCAAGATAACTACTGGTTTGTGCGAGTTGACTTGCGGAGCTGTCCCTGGTTGCACGGCACACGAGAAAAGTCTTGTATATCGGGAAGGATACATTTTCCATCAACTCTCGATATGCGATAAGAAGGTAAGAAACAAATCAATGGATGCTTAGTAAGATGGGTTCCTGTAACATCTAGAATTTCAGTATCGCCGAATCAGCTCAATGCTGTGATTGATCACCAAACCTCAGTTCATATTTCTCAATCGATTTTCTTAACTAAGTACAAATAGAAGAATGCGACAGTTGGCCCGGTTAGTGTCCTTAAAATGTGTGCAGGAAGTGCTTTTTGTCAGAATGAGGAATTTCTTATTTTTCTGAAAGGAATGCCCTTGCCTCCTAATAACGTGCGATTCAGTCAGGGCTTGGTGATATTGTCTTAGCTAAAGTTTTTGTCTGGTCACTGGTCGGTGGTCGGTGGTATGTTGTGGCAATGAAGGTCGATTTGCAGTATTAGTCCTTCGTCAGCTCCGTTTTAGCTTGTTCTGGCGAAGGACCAATGCTCAGTGAAACGTAATCGAAATCTTCCTTGCTCAGCTCACGGCGAGCCTATAACCCTATGCATAACAACAATATTTAGTTGATCAATCGCAGTAGAACGCAAAACAATTGCTAACTGGACAATCGTGGATACGAACGTAATATTACACTCACTTATAGCTACACTAGAAATATATATTGATTTGTCACCGATCACGATTCTGCCGAGGTGGTAAGATCGCACTTCTAAGTATTAATAATGACGTTATTCAGTTAGTGATTTTAATTTGAAGAAAACTTCTAGGTTTCTGTCTTAAAATTTCCAATGTTTCTGTCCTTTCCAACCGCTGAAACTAGAAACTCGTATAAAGCAATTTTCAACCGTATCAATCGCATTTCGGGCATGATCTGTGCGAAGGCATCTTCCAAACACTGATTTCAAGTAAGTGGCAGAAACAAATATCTAATTGTGACAAAACTCCGCAGCTTGAGGCTGAGCGAAATGGGTAAAAGATTATCATTATGTCCTAATTTCCGTTGCATTTGTAATTCACATTTTGTTAACTCTTTCAAATGACGCATAGTCGACACCATTCAACTTCGAGTCAGCTGTGTTTATAACTCACTATCAAAGATAAACAAATCAGCTATTTTCCAAAGATGCTGTCACTAGTAGCGCCTCAGCTGTTTCACAATATCCTTGGCGTAAGTGCATATAGTTGTAGGCTCAAAATAATTTATTGATTACAGAGCATGGAACGTAATAATTGGGTTGAATGCAAATGTAGCTCTCATAGACCCCTTTACGGTTGGGATTGCATCATGGGTAATTAGGACAAGAACTTCAGCGAACAAGTGAGGAAATTGGGTTTTCTCGACGATTTCTCGCGAAATCTTTAATTTCTGGACTTTTCGGAGAGTAAAAGTAAGTACATATTCTAGGCACATACCGATTATTGGCGTAATTGATCGCAAATTACACGAGAACCGACCGAATTTGCTAGTAAATCTGTTGTTCACGAGCGGGTTTTCGAGTCACTCTCGAGGGTTTGCGAGTGCTTCGGATTCGATAAATTCTGAAGTAAGTTCGATAAAATGCCAGCTATTGTCATTAATCAGTCCATAATTTCATTGTCTTTACTGTTCTAATAAGCTATGTATGTAAATGATTACAAAATGCAAGAACTTTGAGAAATATGTCGCTTTGACTCATTTCTTGTGGCAGCATTACAACTGTTTGCATGGATTTGGTGGTCACGAAGAGCGACATTAGTTACATTTTCGGTTCGTACTGCAATATTTTCCAATCATTTGCACCAGTAGTTGCCGTGTTCTTAGAAAACATCATTCTCTTAATTCTCTAAAGGATTTAGAACTTGAAATCGTCGAGAAACCCCAATTCGTTCACTTGTTCGCTGAAGTTCTTGTCTTAATTACCCATGATGCAATCTCAACCGTGAAGGGGTCTATTGCATCATAATAAACCTTTAACTTTCTGTAAGAGAGCAACCATTTGATAATTTGGGACTGAAATGTTCTAAAAAGATCAAAACCAACAGGCAAAGATAACAAATAAAGTTGCACGTTAAATTGCTTAGATGAAAGGACGAAATAAGTCAGAAAGGAAAAAATACAAAAGTAGTTTGCAGTATAATTTTGAAGAACAAATCGTTTGCGAGCAAATCATTCATCACTCCACAGCGCAGAATAGTCTGTCAAAACTATCATGTCGTAGCTTTTAATAAAAGAAAAAAAAGAGATTTACTGATAAATGTTCCGCGAACAAGCGATTTAAGATTCGATTCGATTCATATTATCATTTAAACAATATATTGTAGCAAGAGTCATTTGACTGCAACATAAATCCTGATATACGTTGTTGTTGTTGTTGTTGTTGTTGTATGAACCGGCCCCACTTTATTCCCACAATGCAACAGTAACACAGATATTTACAGTGCGACTACAGAAACCGGGGTCCCTTTGATTCAGCCGACTGAAAGAAACAAACCTATCCAATGAGAATGAGCGGTTGCCACGGTTTGTCTAAAATGAAACTGCAAAATCCAAAGTCGTATTGTGATTGGCTGCTCTTTCGCATGTGACCCCGGTTTCTGTAGTCGCACTGTAAAATCCTCAATCAAAATATTGATAAGAAACGAGGATGTCTCTGGCTTAAAGACAGAAAATTGTAGTTTGTGCATGGTTTACTTGGCTTCGTGAAATGGAAATAGTGAAATGGGGCGCGCGATTGTTGGCTTTTCTGAAGATAATCACAAAAGGGTGTGTACTTGAACAAAACGTGAATGGTAGACAAATGTAGTAAACAAACTACAGTCCCGTTACCGTGAAGGGACCAGGAATATTACCACGTGCTAACAAAACACTTTCTTGACCATGTGCGCCTGCAATAGAAGTATCAGTCTTTTTGTTTGTCATGTTTTGATCATTATTAATTATGTATGGGTTTGTTACTGAAGGTTCCTCCGGTATTTGAGAATTTCTTTAAAAATACCAATGCAATCAAGACTAGTTGCTAAAAACATTTTTAACCTACAATATATTAGATTAATAAATTTAGTATTTGTTTTAAAGGCCGTTAACGTTAACGAAATTCTTGTATATTTTGACAAAAATGAAAGAAAAACACCTGGAGTAGAAATATAGTTTGAACTCATATGCCGTTGTGTTTTGGTCAGTGTGTTTTACATGTATATTACCTTTCAAGTTTCTGCCGCCAAACTCTTTAACTAACGGCCTGAACATATTAGGAATATGTCAAACTATTCCACCTTCTGTGGCAGTGCGAAAAAGTACTTGCTAGCTTTGTGATTATTATTTTTACTATTACTTTATACCATTTCTTGAATTTTTAATATAACTGTAAATTAGATTTTTTGAGATATTGGAAATTAGACTCGCTATGTAAAAGTTTAATTCAATTTTTTATCTATAATTGTAAATAAGATTTTACAAGCTAAGAGCCAATCAAGAGGAAACACTATAAATATACCATTATTATTATTATTATTATAAAAATTACAATTTCCTCAAATGTGATTGGCTCATTAACCACTCTATCATTCATTAATTTGTCTGCAAATTCATTAACCAATCACCAGCCAGATAATAATCACTATGACAACAACAACTTATCACTCAGAAACTGTGGCCAAGACAAAATGGAGAACTTTTGCTCCCACAATTATTTCCATGATGACATAGCCTTAAATTCAAATCAGTTGTTTTATCCAATGACAATGTCACTTTATTTTTCACTTTTTCGAAAATTGTAATTTTTATAATAAATAAAATATGTTATCACTCGTATGATTACAGACAGAATTGGACTCCACTTAGTCCTATTACCATTACTTATTACTAGTAGTAGTAGTATAGTAGTAGTAGTAGTAGTAGTAGTATCATCTGTAATAGTATCTCTTTAATTGAATTCTACATTACCGTTTGTTGTTGTGAAATGCAGTGTAAGGAGACAACCAGATACCGATGTAAGAAACCAACTCCAACAGATCACAGTGGAGGTAAGTTGGTTTTAGCTCACGAATGGAGTGGATAATGTGGACAGACTATAAGTGAATGATGGCGGTGGTCTATCATTTGGTATTTGATACCAAGGTGGTTTGTTTGGACTCAAAACGATGTTTAAAATCGAAAAGGTTTCTTAGTGAACCATTAAGTACGTCCGCAGACCTAATAAGAACAAATATGCGTTTTAAGCAAAGTTGTTTCAGATTAAAATTACACCATTTCTGAACTTGCAACCATATTTTCTTGTTCCAACGAAGGCACCCAAGCTAATAATTTGTACTTGAGAGTTTCTTAGTTTAGGGAATTTATTAAACTTTGTATGGAAATTAAGTAAACTTGTTTATGACTTTGTTATGGATACAGTTACTTTCGCAGTTGTTGCATTAGCATTGGCATTGGCATTGGCATTGGCCGATTGGCATTGGCATTGGTATTGGCATTGGCATTAGCATTAGTAGTAGAAGTAGTAGTAGTAGTTCTTTATTCTGTCTCATATGTTTTCGTGTTTATCCATAAAAACATTCGCGTCAATCATATATTTCTTCAGAGCCAATTGCGGTTTATCCGCTGACCAAGGACAACCCAAAGGAAGACGTGAGCTCCCATCATAACCAACCTGCAGAACTTGGTGAAATTGATCACGTGTTGGGTCCCTATGACAACGTGGGAGCATCCACAAAATTCCACGGGAATCGAGAAAGCTTTGTGGAAATAGTGAATCACAGAGGAGCACTTGAATGCAGGACATCCCTGAGTATATGTTTGTGGGTGTACCCAATACAAGGAGGACCTGTTATCAGCTATTACGACATGAACAAACAAGGAGTGCGTATTTCCGCTGTGTTAAAGACACAGGTGTTGTTCAAGCTGGTAAGTAGTGATTTCAAAATCAAGAAGCAAGTGGACACGTCCATGAAGGCCAATCAATGGAACTACATTGCTGCTGTATATAATTACCAAACAGAGGTGGCGACGCTATGGGTGGACAAAACGAAGACCTCTAAAACAGTTGGTCGTTTCGAACTTGCAACATCGACGAATATTAGGCTTGGTAGCATCGACAAGTACAGCTTTGCCGGCCGTATAGCATGTGTGCAAATCTACAACAAAGCCATTAATAAGAAGGAGGTGCTAAGAGCAAAGAAGAGGTGTACAAATTTAATGGGATAAAACACGTTGGACTGTGGCAGATTTGCCAGATAAGCTATCCTGAAGCGGCATGTGGTGGTGTTCGTTGTTTGACAGCAGGCAGCCAGGTTTATCTAGAACACGGTTTGGAAGTATTGAATAATACATTATCATCCGTTTAGCGTTCCAGCGTGTGTGTAACCAAATTGTGACGCTGATATGGGCAATATTTGTTATAAAATACAAGGGACCAACATCTTAGGTGAAAAAAGAGAATATTTGTTCACATACATGCACAGAAATAGGACCAACTAAATATTTACAACGACGTGGGAAAAGTGGTGATTTGGAATGAAAGAAGTTAGTATATAATGTTTGAAACTGCATACTTGAACATTGGCCGGTTTCCGACTTCAAGAAAACAGTAGACAAAACAATTGTATGAAATGTGACAATAGTATACACTCTTTTCTCGTCCGTATGCTTTATTCCGTCTCATGCACAACTCTAAACATTAGCTGGCAGCCATACTTCAATTAAATCGACTTTGTATTAGGTTTGCCCAAACGACAAAGGATAATTGAGTGCATAGTATCAGCCACCAGTTTCTTCTAAACATTTCTAAAGTAACTAAAGAATAAAGAAAATAATATTTCGTTATAATAATATAAAGTAATATCATATCTTATCATCCCTCCAAATGATTTTAGCCAATCAGAAGCGAGGTCTGGCCAGGTTACTGGCCTCCAGCAATACTGATGGACTTTGCTTCTCATTCAAAAATTGCAGCGAATGTCGATAAAGCGTCAGTGTACAATGTATTTTAATGAGGCCGGCCTTGAGCCTTTAAACAGACATTTTCTGACAAACTGAAGAATTCCCGCCAAAACCTGCCGACGGACGTCATTCCGTTCCCGCCCGCGGGAATTCGAGACGTACACACAAATCCCACTGTTGGTGCATTTTCTGGGTTTTCTGTGCAGATTTAAAATAGGTTTAGATGGAAGAAAACGAATTACCTTTATTTAATACTACTTTCGACTTTGAAAAGGCAGTGAATGATAACCTTTATACTCTGGGGCGAACAGAAAGCAAACGGGTGAAGAAACTCAGCGAGGAAGAGCTGCAGCAAAGTATAGAAGAACACAAAAGCAGCAACAGAAGAGAGAAGGCGGGATAACTCCGAAACGAACGAACTCGAACCAAAATAATTTCCAGCAAAAACACTAGATCGCCAAGAAAATCCACTCAACACAACCTAGAATAAATGTACCTACCGTCTTTCGCCATTTGGAGTCGAAATAATTGATTCTAGTGGTCAAAAGAAGCCATTCAACCGCTCCTGACCATGTGCCTACGGCTGACCGACATTGCTGTGACACAGAAAAAGTTGGAGTTTGCGGCTTGGCAACCGCGGTAGCATGACAATGTCAACCCGGCCCTGGGAGGCACATCTTTCTCGAATGTCTCACCGGGGACCGCTTCGGCAACCTTG
>JANVCH010113511.1:0-13689 GCA_025505405.1 Epizoanthus rinbou | reverse complement strand
AGGAAAGTGATAACATTTTATAATGGCCACCTATAGTTGCAAGGTTTTCTGTAAAGAAAAACCTGTAAGAATATGCACGGCTTCCTCAAAATGATTGTTTTTCGTTGTTTTTTTTTTTGCTGAAGCAGTTCAAAATTGCAAAGAAAAGACGATGATGGCCAAGCTGCAAATATCTTAACGGTCACCTTTATAAAGTGCAAGGTTTTCCGGTGAAAGCAAGTAAACATCTGTATTCATAAACAGAACTTTCCCCGAAGAGTTTTATATATCTTATCCTGTGCACTAGATAATATATTGGAACTATGTTCTGCTCCACAACAATGTGCAGATTATCATCTAATGTGGTCTAGTGATAGGCAAATCATTACATCAGTGGAGGAGAGACGTTGCCGAAAGGCGTTGTTTCTGGGAAATGGAAAGGTGTGCCTTTCAGCGATGACGCTGATATAAAATAAATTTTCCGTTTTTATGAAAGAGTGAAACACAAACTAGAAATAGAAATAGAACAAAATTTAAGTATTAACGGCACGTGTGTCGACATGTGGCGTGAGGGAATCACCCTGGATTATAAATGGGTTATAAATACGAGTTGTAACCCGAAAGCAGCGAACACTGCACCGGTGGGAAGCACACAGTTTCAGTTTAACACCGACTGAAAATTAAATATCAAAGAAAACAACATGACTGAAACTGATAGGAAACTTGTAACGATTGTTGATTTACGAGTTTTTAGATCGCTACAGCTTCAACTAAATTCCTTTGGTCAACAAGCACAGGACATCTTGGTAAGGATATGTACAGTACCGGTTCCTGCTTTGTATATGAATTCAAAAATTATAACTTATATTGAAACATGCTCCAACCCCAAGCTATAAATCAACTGAGAAACGAACGTGCCTGACCTTTCAGTATCGACTGAGCATGATTCAGTGATATACTCTACTTACAATATTTTCACTGAGATGTTTTAAGAGAGTTAATTATTGGAATTTTCAAATTAATGGGTCACCCGACTGAAATTTTGTGAATTTAACTTAATCCATACTCAGTTAAAAACAAATCTGTTCAGGTAAATGCAAGATATATACTATTGCCTAAAATATACTAACCGGCAAACAGCTTTAATCTGTAGTAGTTTGTCAAAATTGTTCACCAAGCGTTTTGTCATTGTCAATACGTCCCTCCGTAGCTTCCAAACAATGTTACGTGATTCAAACACTAAAACAGTCGGAATCAAAAGGTCAGAACCATGTGCCTGTTGCGATTGTCGACATGTTTGTGTTATATGTGAATTATATATATTTCTCGTTCTCAATTTTGGTATACTGTTTTAAATGTTGTTTTAAAATATAACTTTAATTACGATAGTTTTAAGTAACTACAGCTCCTATTCCAGCATCTTTAAAAATTGGCCGAGGTCAGTCAAGGTCACCTATCCCTACTTAAGCGTAAAGGTTGTTGGTTCTCAATGCCCTATCTTTAACCTTATCCCTGCCCCCCCCCCCCCTCTCCCCAGGTCCTACCCCATTCCCTACCCCCTCTCTGAAGGTAGCCTCAACGCTTGCTTAAAATCAGTTTCTGGTGCTTCAGTTTCAATTTTAACCACGTGCTTTTTGTTTCCTTTTCCATAGGCAAAATCTATCAGCCATCTTGGGCTCGACCCTTCTGATATCTCAATGGAGTTCGGTCAACTCACAAAAGCCGAGATCCGCGGCCCGGTAACTAATTTAAAATTATCTGATTATTTATATATCTGATATAATAAGACGTTCTAGCTATGAAGTAACTTATCTATCTACTTTCCGAATAAAGTACTTGTCTCCGAACACCATAACATACTGATGTAGTTGTAGCTTTAACTGATTATAACAAAGATCTCCAAGAGGCATAAAAACGTTCTATCTGGCTCTAACATTTACATTAACTCTACTGCGCTCCATTGAGCACGTCATTTTCAGAGGCTGCTGCTATAGGACTCCCAGGATACCTTTTCGAGTGAGAAATCATTTTTACCGGTTTTTTATTTAGGCAAGTGGTCAGTGCTCAAATAGGGAACACCGACGAGAACCGTCAGATAAATCAGAAAACGGTTTAGCAATAGCAATAGAATAGAACTGCTGAGTTATTCTATGTCATGGCGAAAAAATATATATTTGAGCGGAACCATCTCTCTCCCGGCACCAGCCAGTCCCGGAAAGAGCTCTACGCCATTGCATGCCATTTTTGAACTATAAAGGTTATCCACTACCATTGGCGATGTCTTCTTTCTCTATTTGTTTATTTCACTTCTGTCGTGTACAAATTAGAAACGATGTCGAAAATATTAAAAACTGAATATATGAGTATAGAATCAAAAAACTACAACAGGCCAGAGGCCCTACGACTTTTACGAGGTAGAATGCCTTAGAAATGGAAGCAATTTCCGAACATAAATTCGGATAAATCCAAATACTGAGAAATACAACTAAGATAGGCCAGGATGCATGTTGTTCATTATAATTAAAATTATTTCAGTGTTGACAACAAGCTAGCCATAAATTGTCCGAGAACTTTTCATTTTCTGTTTCCGTCTACGATAAAATCCCTTTGTAGTCTTTTATACAACAGGATGTTTATCAGTAGTTTTATTTCCGCTTCAGTTATGTATGTATGTATGTATGTATGTATGTATGTATGTATGTATGTATGTATGT
The DNA here is from genome assembly GCA_025505405.1 of Epizoanthus rinbou. Classification (NCBI taxonomy): domain Eukaryota; kingdom Metazoa; phylum Cnidaria; class Anthozoa; order Zoantharia; family Epizoanthidae; genus Epizoanthus; species Epizoanthus rinbou. The sequence continues at coordinate 10,996 of JANVCH010113511.1, read as the reverse complement.
ATGTATGTATGTATGTCTGTCTGTATGTATGCATATCTATGTTTTAAGCATTAAACCGTAGGCTGTTTATTATGTTAAACAATCCGTTAACAATTACGGCATAACAACGTATTTCATAGCTGAATGTCATTCGCAAGGAATGATAACACTGAAAGAAACTTTTATTCTTTTTTTCCATTAGTTACAGCCAGTCCTTTGCTAATGAGCAAACCTGCGCACAGCTGTAAACCGCTCCAGATCCAAGCGTGCCAACAATACTACAATCAAACTCTCATGCCAAATTTTCTTGGACACACATCTCAAAGACGCGCCCAATATTCTGTTCAGCTGCTGAACACCATCCTGAGACAGCAAATGACAAGGTGCAGTGAGCCATTGAAATTGTTTATCTGCAGTCTGTATGTCCCTAAGTGCACAGTCTCTGCAGTGCCAGTCTTCCCGTGTAGAAAGCTCTGTCGACGAGTTAAGAAATACTGCCGAAAGCTTCTGTTGTCATATGGATTTATGGTGGACGAATTCGACTGTAAGATGTTTCCTCGCGCTAAGAAACAACCTTGCATTCAATGAAAGATCGTGTGAAAATATTGACAATATTTTGTTCCAGCTTTCCAATCGCGTCTATACCTAAACATACACGCTAACTGCTAAGAGCAGAAGCGTATTTGTCGTAGTAATAACACTAGTAGTAATCTTAGTAGTAGTAGTAGTAGTAGTAGTAGTAGTAGTAGTAGTAGCAGTAGTAGCAGTAGCAGTAGTAGTGGTAGTAGTAGTAGTAGTAGTAGTAGTAGTAGTAGCAGTAGTAGTAGTAGTAGCAGTAGCAGTAGCAGTAGTAGTAGTAGTAGTAGTAGTATCAGTAGTAGCAGTAGCAGTAGTAGTAGCAGTAGTAGCAGTAGAATTAGTAGTAGCAGTAGTAGTGGTAGTAGTAGTAGTAGTAGTAGTAGTAGTAGTAGTAGTAGCAGTAGTAGCAGTAGCAGTAGCAGTAGTAGTAGTAGCAGTAGTAGTAGTAGTATTAGTAGTAGTAGCGATAGGAGCAGCTGTGGGAATGACCAGCAAGTAGGCTATTTTAACACTGACGCGTTGTCATTGGTGACTTTTAAAGATATATTTTAGAAACACTGAACGGTGAAGGGCTTTCAATTGACTATAATAAAAAAGATGGCGACTGGTACATTTACCCATAATTCTTAGCGCACGAAAACACTATAAACACTCATAATTCACAACTAGCATTCACAATATTTTTAGTACAGAGATGAATTTCGCAAATATATGTAGCTTTCTATGTGCCTATTCGTTGTGTTAGGTTCGCAAGGTATTGTGGTTAAATGTACAGCGGCCATCTTTTTTACTATGGTCAATTGCTGACGATTGGTTTAACAACTCGTTAGACTAACAAAGATAAAATACGTTTTAGTTTGGGTATTTATAAATTTTGACGCGTTGCCATTGGTGACTAAGATTATATTTTGTTCAGAAAGAAATGACGGATACATTTTAGTTTGTCTCCTCTAGTGGGTTTACCCATCTTATCTAGAAATAGTTCTTTTGCCATTTAAGAAATGTATAGTAACAAAGATGAACGTATTTGGCTAAATGGCCGGGCATTGAGACTGATTTGGACGTGTTGGCACGGGTCTATTATAGAATGAACTGACGAATCTCAGTTGGTCTCAGTTTATTTATAAATGATATTATTTTGTAGACTTGTTAGAGTAACGACGAGTATAGCGTCAGTAATAAATACTGCAACACTCCAGTTCCAGTTCAGCCTCTGCACTGCAATATCATAACATAACAACAACATCCTTTCTCTTCTTATGTAGATCAGTGATAAATGAATTTTGTATTTGTAATCCCACTTATTTTGGCATTCCAAGGGCACAACCTTTATCCATATACATGTACTAAACACTACATAAATCTAATAACCCTCTCCCTTCAGACGGTACCTTTATTGCTCTAATAAGCGCTAACGCTTGAAGCATTGAAGTAAAACAAAGCAACTTGACTATTATTTCATCAATGCAAATGTTTTCTCAAGGAAAATCACGTGATATGACACTATTAATCAGAATATTTCGAGAGTGCACAGACAAAGACAAGTGCAGATGTTGAGAAGAGAAACACGTGAAGAAAAAACCGAACTGCCTCGAGCGGGAACTTTTTACTTTATTGGAACAGTTCATACTAACCCTGGCCAAAGGCTAGGCGCACTGTGATATACTATCCTATATGTCCTAGTTGGCGTAGAAAAACTAACTAGATATAATTCTCTCCTTGCGCCACATCTTGTTCTTTGACACGCTTGTGGGAATGTGTGGAGTTTACATGGTAGTTCTGTAAAGATCGTCTTCTATTTGCGTGGTAGCAATAAATCATGAAAGCATCTTCTTCTAATCAACCCGGCCCTGACAAAAAATAGGTTATAAAGTGTCTTAGCAGTTACACAATTTTCACAGAAGTAACAAACGTAATAATATAAAAGTTGAAATTGAGATACTTACAAAAATTACAAAACAAATACTAACAAAAAAACAATAGCAACAGCAACAACAACAACAACAATAATAATAGACAACGACAAGAACAATACGACCAATGAAAACAGCCAAAGCTGTAGTCAAAACGACAGTTAGGTCATGTCGAGACACAGGCAGATACTGTCATATCGACAGGCACAGAGACAGAGACATGCACAGCCATAGCCACGAGCACAGACACGTAGTAGGGCTAGTAGTAGTAGTAGTAGTAGTAATAGTAGTAGTAGTAGTAGTAGTAGTAGTAGTAGTAGTAGCAGTAGTAGTAGTAGTAGTAGTAGTAGTAGTAATAATAATAATAATAATAGTAAGTATTTGTTTTGCAGAAATTCCGCTAGTCCGTAAGAGCTTTACAGCATTCTATTTATTTATTTATTTCTTTATAACAATCTTTAACATTTGTTCTAAATGAGTCCTAAACTGTTATTTTCATTTCCATGCATGTACATTGGAAATAGAAAAGAAGAAGTATTATATAAAGTACTGAATAGTTTATATACGTTTCATTAAATTACTTGTACCTGGAAGCACGCCTGCGAATTGCCATTATGTTACTGCTACTATACTTTATTACAATTCCATTGTATGATGACACAGTAAACAAACATAAATGAGCTAAGATCTCCAAATGACAAGAGACAAATTCCTTGTATATATAAGTGTGGTCAACAGACAACTCTAGTCTCATGCGTTACTTATGCCTTACTGGAATACATGCACAGGACAGACTAAAAACTGGGCATGAATCTAGGATTACTGGGTAATAGGAACCTTGAGATCCTTGGGCTTTAAGTATCAGATCGTTACTACCCTGCATCCTTTCACCATTGAATAAACTAACGCACCTTTTGAAACCAAAATATACATAACCCTAACCTTTTGGAACCAAACTAGTGCAGAAACCTAAACGTTGGTGATCGTAGAGATCTTTGGCATGGTGTTGGTTGTTTTGATGAGTGGTAATGACCACTTCTTTGTGTATTGTTATATCAACAGTGTTTGAGTACTTCATGGAATGCCTCAGGAGCACTCTCAGGTACTTCTGTACCATTCCAGAGGAGATGCTGCTCAACAGTGAGTGAACAACTAGAATCATAGTGGCTATGTCACAGCTGTTCGTTGTGGTCCTGTGTTGTAATTGTTATCACTATTTCAACAATGCAAATTGAAATTCGAATGTATACGTTGTTGATATTAATTGTCCATTGTATTATAAAATTATTGTTTCACACTGTAATTCTTGTGACCAGATGCCAATTTATTGCCGTAATTTTTTCTTTTTTTACACATGGACAGATCCTACCAAGCCACTAAGAGATAAGGTTGATTTTAAAAGGTCTGGTTTAGTGGAAAAACATTCTGCAGATGTAGTTCATGATCGACCAACATCATCAAGTGCTAATACCAAGCTCAGTCACGGAAACATCTCAGAGCAAGAGGAAAGTGGAGGAATAGTTAGCTCCATTTCAGAAAATATTAGAGAAGAAGACAGCGAAAGTGAGTGTTCGGAAACAGATTCTGATGAGGAAACACTTCAGAAGGACAGTGTTGGGGATCAAGGAAAGAAGGTGATACATGTGGAATCGAATCTGGTGTCGTCAGTGGATGAGGGAGTTAAGATTGAGGATGATGGTGGAGATGGTCTCATCCAGGGCGTAAGCATACATGAGGTTAAACAAGTTGTCGCTGAAAATGCTGACGATGATGGCATTATATTCCAGATGGAGGACGTAGAAGACACGGAGAAAAGCAAGGCTGCTAAGTCAGATAAACTTCGCAGTACTGTTGGCCTGTACAACAAGATCGGCTCTAGTAAAGCTAAAATGAAGAGCAGGTCTGCTGCAGAACCCACAAATGGATTGGTATTGCAAATGGGAAAGGTTGATCTTCATGAAGAGCCTGTACCTGCACAACCCGCCTCTGTTGGTCATGACAACAGTAGCTCAAGGACTGGCCCCAGTGGTGATGAGACAGCGACTAAAAACAAAGAATATATTACTCAACACAAGCCATTAGAAATTGCTGAATCACAAAAGGATAACTCTCAGCAATTTGTGTTTACATTTGAGGAAACGATTGTTCGAGGAGGTATGAAGCCAGAGGTAACGTGCTCCTACTGCAAATTTGATGGACATGTGAAGGACAAATGCCCTGAGAAGAAAAGAGACCATGTCCCCCTGGTTAAACTACCAGCGATAACCCCACGGTATGCTATGCTGTTGGACCAGGTGTGCAGGGCTTGTAAAGGTGAGGTCAGTCTATATACATGTACAGCTAGTTTGGTTGGCTTTTGATTGTTTAATACTATCAGTGGATGTGAACTGAGACCCATTCACAGTCAACCTGCACGTTGTTTAAGATTGTTGAATTTCATTTTATAGGATCTGCAGTAAGATTGCAGCTCCTATTGACAAAAATATCTGCAACCGCTTGTTATTTAACACTGAGATTGTCTCAATGAACAATTTGAGAAATATTTTACAAGATATTCCCACGAAGGTGATCAAGCTCACACAGATTTCTAAACTAATTAACTAACTAACTAATAAACTAACGACCAACAAACTAACTAAGTAAACTAACTAACTTAACTAATCAACTAACCAACAAACTTGCTAACTTATCAGATCTGAAGTTTCAGATTGGGTCATAAGGGAAACTCGAGAGAAATTTACCATATATTTTATATGTGTTACGTAGAAATGACGTCTTCATACGGGATGTTAGGGAAAGTTGTATCCATCATAAAGTACCAAATCTGTAAATTTAGTTATTCCAGTTAGTAACACGTTTTATTTCAGGAACATCGCATAAAAACAAGAGAGTTTGGGAAAGGTTGAAGCAGAGTATCTGTTTACTTATTCCGAACTAGTGAGTGATCTTAATCATCAAGGAGTAGTACATGTACCTTTAGAAATATACGTGTCATTGAATGAGACTGATTTCATACTATTCCAGTTGACTATGCTTTCAACAAATCAGAAGTATATCAGAGAGAGAAAGTTCTGCAGAAGTTGGAAGACTACATCCGCGAAGCCTACCCAGGTAAGATTTGGAAACCTTTGTGTCATAAGTGCTACAACACAATTTCATACCCATACCACGCTATGACACGCCATGCCATATCATGCATTACGTTATACCATACCATTCCATACCATACCATGCATCTACCATACCATGTCATTACACCATAGCATTACCGTGTCATTCCATAATATACCATCCCATACCATACCATATCATGTCATACTATTTTCTACTATAACATACCATGTTGTACTATATCACGTCATACCATACTATGTCATACTATACCATGTTATATGCTACCAGTTGGTAGCATGTCATGTGTTTACCATCCTGTGTCATGACCATAGCCAAGATACTATTGTGTACCATACTATACCATTGCATACCGTACCATACATACACCTGCACAGCACAACAATGAAATATTGCAATGCAATGTAACACAACACAACAGAACACAACACGATGCAATACAATACAACACAATATAAACACAAAAAAATACAATACAATACTATACAATACTATACAATACAATACAATATAAACACAATACAATTCAATACAATACAATATAAACACCATACAATACAATACAGTACAATAACTTGCTAACATTTTGTAGTTAATCATGAGCATTTTCTCTATCTTGACAATGTACACGTAAGTCTCAAAGAAAGTACTAGACTATAGTTTCGTTTGTTCATTACAGGGGCTAAGTTACACCTTTTTGGGTCATCAAAAAATGGATTTGGTTTCTGGCACAGTGACCTTGATATATGTATGACTGTGGAAGCGAAGCAGAAAGAAGATCTGAACTGTATTGAGATCATCCGAACACTTGCTAAGAAACTCAAGAAGCACAAGGATTGCACAAATGTGCTTGCCATTACCACTGCAAAGGTATGGCTACCTGTGAGGACATAAATGGTATAATAATTGGTCCGTAAGGAATCGAGAAACTTATTATAATACAGTTCCGCTTTATTGTTTTAGATATTTTCACCATCAAAGGTTCTTGGTTGGATGAACATTTAGGTCTCATGATGATGATGATGCATGACCATATAGTCGAGAATGTTTGGTTTTAAGTCAACAAACAGTTTTAGTCTTTGTCTATATATAGGTTATATAAAATCGTTAAAGAGTTAGGTTAAGGTTAGGGTTAGGGTTAAGCAATATAAATCTAATCTAATATTATTATAAGTGCAACAGTGATATTCAGACTGAAGAATCCTAACAAACAACAGCAATGAAATTGTAACCAGCAAAGCGACTGCACGAAAACATATCTTTGCCCCTTCAGTGGTGCATGTCTAGCCAACTGTACTGTCTATAAAGCTACTGTCACTACGGAATTGGACTGCAAAATTCGGGTGACATTGGGGTGATGGTCAGGGCATAGTAAGTTTCAAAACCAGATACAATAACCACAAGCTTCTTTCAACCACCTGACTCGCTTACAAACCAGAAATCTGCGCTAATTGCAATGGAAACCTGTGTGATTGACCTCAGCCGAAAGTGGATGGGGACTGATAAATGGTAAGACAATCTATATTATGGGAACAAAGCAACAACTCGAGAAGATACCATTGACCACATTATCATTGGTGATGTTAACTTTGATCCTTCTGCGATGGATACAAACCTTGGGTCATGGTTCGACTCCGCACTATCCATGTCAAAGACCTTTGTTACTCAGCCTTCTAGTATCTATACAACATTTGCAGAATAAGGACACATTTTTCGCGCCAAACCACTGAGACATTTGTGCACACAAATGCACTGCTGGATGTTTCTGTTAGGGCCTGGAGATACTACTTTTGACCGGGTATAATATAGTTTCAAATATTTAGGAGTTAAGCTTGATCCATGCCTCTCGTGGGGTGACCACATAGACCATATTGCAACCAAGATTTCATCGAGGTTCGGCATGTTGCGGAAGGCACGGAAAGTCGTTCCTCGTAAGGCGTGTATCAAGCTATATAATGCTATGGTATTGTCTCTCTTTGATTGTTGCAGCAACGTATGGGATGCTTGTGGTGAAACAAACACGCAGTATTTGGACCGACTCCAGAGACGAGCTATAAGTATAATCGAAGGCAGGAATTTCCGCCAAACAAGCAGTTGGCAGTGTTTACAAACACGAAGAGATTATCTGAAATGCGTACTTGTTTACAAACACGAAGAGATTATCTGAAATGCGTACTTGTTTACAAATGTCTCAATGATCTAGCGCCGTCTTACCTACTCACTAAGTTTTGATTTTCAAGAACACATTCACAAACGCCGGCTATCCTAATTGGTTCATAAACCAATTGGTTTCATAAACCCTAACCCTATCCTTGAATTTTCTACTCCTTAAAATGACGAGACCATCATCCCAACACAACGGTTTGATGACCGAGAAACCCTTACTGTTCGTCTGCCATTCTGTGAACAAAACCAGAAAGAAACAAAGAATCTCATCAGAAAACTAACATTCTACACTCAAGGACATTTTAAATTCAGAATCGTGTGGGTTACAAGACAACTCCGTTCGAATTTCAAATTAAAGGACAAATTAAACCACCACGCCAATGTTGTTTACCTTGTGTGTGACAGCAGCTACGTGGAGGAAACGTCCAGGAATTTCCAAATCCGCAAAGATGAACAGTAAGACACAATGCATAATTCTGATCCTGCACGCCATCTTACGAAATATAAAGACCACGCATTCAAATGGAACATATACTTGGAGAATGAGGAAAACACTGGAAGCAATTTACATTCCAAATCTTAAACCTAATCTGAACAAACAAGTTCATTCCTTCCATTTAAAGTTGTTCCCCAAGGGAATCACCTGGAGACACAGCTTTTGTTCTTACACTCGTATTTAATTCCGTGTGTTACTTTTATTTCATTAGCCAGACGATGGTCCAGTTGATTGAAAACGTTTGCCTTGTTTAAAGATATACTTTTAAAAAGTTTGAACCTTTATTTTAGCAATTTTACCTGGGGAATAATATTCTACTGTACTTTGTACAGCCTCCGCTCTTCTCATTCCATCACAAGACCCTGGCTACCCTTGGAGTTTTTAAGTCGAAGAGTCGGAGAGTTTTATCGCTTGATGTTTTTAAGCGTTCACTGAAAATATTTCATTTTGAAATAACTTTTGAGCAATCGAGATTTTATTCAGGTAGTTCCTTCTTAAATATAGGTAATTGTTTCATATTTCCTCGTACCTTGCGATTTGTTAGTGACACTGATGTTTTGTTTAATTATTATCAAAAGTGATAGTTTCTTGCACTTTGAAATTTTACCTTCCATTTTGCATTAATTTTCCTAAGTTAAAACTATTTGATCGTTACATTTACGATAATATAAGTTAAGGTAATTTTATAGACTGGGGTAAATTAGTGCAGCAGTAATTAAGGAGTTTGTTTCAGTATCTCAAACTACAGCTTATTTTTTATGTTTAAGGTTCCTATTGTGAAGTTCTACTTGCGAAGCTGTCAGAAGGAGGCTGACATCAGCTTGTACAATACTCTGGCACTGGAGAATACCAGGATGTTGGCACAGTACTGCAGTTTCGATGAACGAGTTAAGACACTGGGGTATACTCTCAAAGTATTTGCTAAGGTAGGCTTTGTGTACCATGTGGATACATTTAATAATCAGTTTTGTTTCTGTTCAGCAAGTTGTACTCAGTATTGTCTGTTGTTTACCACTGTGGCTGTTTACAGATTTGTGACATTGGCGATGCTTCCAAAGGCAGCCTCTCGTCCTATGCGTATATCCTCATGTTGCTGCATTTCCTGCAGCAGAAGAAAGTTGTTCCTGTGTTTCAGGAACTTTACACAGGAAGAAAGCCGCCGCAGAATATCATTGAAGGCTGGAATTGTTGGTTTTATGATGATCTCAACAACCTGGTATGTTCATATTCAAGTTTTTTTCATTTTTTATCTACAGCAGTTTTGTCACACTTGAACAAAGTTCGAATTTGTTGTTTTATTCCAACTGAGGATACTTGTTCTTGGACCAAAGGACGTAGAATCAGCTGAGGAACGTATCCATGTAAGTGACATGCAAGTCGTGGTGTCTTTCTGAGTGAAAGACATCCAGTATAACCATTGCCCTTAAAACTAAAGACAACGGAATGGCCGATCATTCCTGACTGCCAAGGTCATCTTTTGCAGCTCTCTGTCGTTTAGCAAATTCATTGTTCAGTTCACTGTGGAACAGTAAGAGTGAGTGGTATTCTCTTTAGATAACTGCAGGATGAGAGGTAAATTTCAGAAACTGGAATTCGAATAAGTTTTTAAAAAACAAGTATTGCAAAAGTGTGTTATCTTATCTTACTTACACTGTCATTTGACTGTATGGTGATAATCATAATCGCAATTGCAATTCGTATCGAATGTCGGTTTAATTCTATTTTATTTTAGTTTGACAGTATCACTAGAAACACTTCCATTTCTTCTTGTTTATCGTTCTACCAGAGTAAAGTGTGGAACCCAAAGAACCAGAACAGGACGAATGCTGGTGAACTGTGGCTTGGTTTCCTCAGATACTACACGGAAGAGTTTGACTTTGAACGCGAAGTGGTCTGCTGCAGAAGATTGAAGCGACTGACTAAGTTTGAGAAGATGTGGACTAAGCCAGTGTTTGCCATAGAAGGTATGTTAGAAACATTAACGTTCTCTTTGCCGATTCTTTATCACTCATTCCACTAGTGACAGCCGTCTGCAAAGCTGCTTCCCTTCATCTACGTAATATCTATAAAATATGTAAATACCTGGATTATGACCCAACTATCACTGTTGTACATGCGTTTGTCACGTCTAAACTCGACTCCTGCAATGTACTGCTTTACGGCCTCCCTAAGAACGTAACAAGCGACTCCAACGTGTTCAAAACCCCGCTGCCAGGCGAATCTGCTCAGCAAGAAAATATGATCATAGAACACCTGACTGAGCGTCACTGGCTCCCAATTGAACAACGACTAATCCTCAAGATCCTGCTCATCACTTTTAAGATATTGCACCGTCAAGCACCAGAATAACTCAACGATATTGCACCGTCAAGCACCAGAATAACTCAACGATATTGCACCGTCAAGCACCAGAATAACTCAACGATCTTACCTGCTACAATCCTGTCCGAATGCTACGATCTTCCTCCCAAAACCTTAAACCTTTTTTTAAAATTACTTTTAATCTTAATTCATACGGTTGTAGATCCTTTGCAGTTGCTTCTCCCACACTTCGGAACGAGTTTCCTCAAGACATCAGGAACAGCACTACCGTGGCAACTTTTAAGTTAAATTTTTTAAAAAAGGTTTTTGTGTTTTTAAATTTTTAAATATAGCTTCTTACAGTTTCCTTCATAGTTTTCAGAGTTATCTAATCGCTTTTTATTATTCTAATTTTATAATGTATTATTCT
>JANVCH010113400.1:0-13692 GCA_025505405.1 Epizoanthus rinbou | reverse complement strand
ACTTTTTAAAAATTTCACTTGCACCTTCATTTTCTCGACACAACGCAGCTAGAACCTACTGCTGACTAAAGTTATCACAAATACTTCGAAAGAATCGTACTACAGAGCAGTACTTGTTGAAACAAGACAAATGCATGTAAATCATCAAGGCCGATAGAAATCTTTTCACAGAGTTCTTGTAGCAACAAAAAAGTAGACCTCACGTTGGCATTCCAAGTACGTGAATTGTTACAAGTACCTATGAAATTGCAGAATTAAGTTATTGATAGGTGTGATACTCTAGCTAGGTTATCATTAATTGTGAATAATGACTCGGCAAACACACGTGTGTTTGTTGATAGGAAAGCAGTTATTTAACCAAGTAGAAGGCTAGCAACAGCAAATCACAACTTTATGTGACCTTGCTGATGTCGTGTTCAATGCTTTATTGAGTAAGTTCAGTGAATTCTGACGTCTCATGTGAAGAAAGAGCGAACTTCGCAAAACATAGCTGGTAAATCATTAGGAGACCAATCTGGAAAATGTTGATAGTAGAAATGTTTCTTTGCCACTAATTTGGAAGAATGAATTCATGGACTGGCCAATAAACGAGAGACGTCTGGCACAGTTCCTGCATGTGGAATTCGAGCTGATAACTTCGGGTACTGAACTGCAGGTAACTGCAAAGGGATTCACAAATGAGATTTCAATCAGGAGGGCGTGACTTATCAAAGCTGTCAGCAAACTATGAAGAAACTGATTCTAGAATTGTTCTCCGTGATTACAAGTGTTAAAAGAACAGTCATAGAATGCTCTGACAAGAAGTGTTGGCGCAACTTTTACTGATGTATTCATATCCAGCAGAATTGGCTTATAGAAAATCTGGTTCGAGAAACTGATTTGGCTCCACAGCCACACAGCAGAATAAAATTGCTTTTTACATTTTTACATAAAGTTGCATTTTTGTGCTTTTCTTGGGGGGGGGGGGCTTTGACACAATCTAGAGTTTTTCAGGTAATCTATAAATGCTATATAATAACTGTTGTGTTTCGTTTATAACCATAAGCTGTTTAGTTTGCAAAATGATATGCATTAGTCACTATATTTATTTGAAATTGCTGAACTTTGTAGTGTTTTTCTCTTGACAGAGAGTTGAAAGACATTTCAACTGTCCAAATTATCAATAAAAAATAATTTTAAATGTCCAAAGAACATGAAGATTTATTGAGCTGCAGTCTAGAATCACTGAAAAGAAATAATCTCCGGGGGAGTTTATAAATAGTAGAAATACATGTATGGTATTAAACATTAAAAAACCTAATTTTGTGCTATTCCATCCACACCAAAAAAAAGACCAGCTCCTCAATTAAATTTTAAAATCATCAATAATGAACCTATCAAATAAGAGAACTTATCTCGGTATGTTAATAGACTCCAACCTAATCAGAAATGCCACATCCGTGAAGTTTGTAAGAAAATAGACCCATTTCACGTAGAGTATGTCGATCAATAACTTATTTAAACTTGATGTTTAAATAACACACCGTAAATGCCAGAAATGGAAAGATCAAGTCAAGTTAATTATATTAACAAGGATAAACAATACCCTAAAAAGATACTGAGGACCAAAAACTACAGTAGATACTCTAAAACCATACAAACTACCAAAAACGATACCCTTGAACTTTTGGCCCCCCTACCCACCACTTTATTCGGGGAGTTTCCCCTCAGGAAATTCATAGTGGCCCTGCCCAGGAGGGCAAAATCCCTGCGAGACTGGTTCAAACAACAGTTACACATTTCCAGCTGATGAATCAGAGAGAACTTAGTTAGAACATACATACATACATACATACATACATACATATATACATACATACATACATACATACATACATACATACACACATACATACATACATACATACATACATATATACATACATACATACATACATACCTACATACCTACATACATACATACATACATACATACACACATACATACATACATACATACCTACATACATACATACCTACATACATACATACATACATACATACCTACATACCTACATACATACATACATACATACACACATACCTACATACATACATACCTACATACATACATACATACATACATACATACCTGCATACATACATACATACATACATACATACATACATAGTTTATTCAAAATGCAAACTGATAATTACACATCAGAAGAAAGACAAACAAGTGTTTATGTATGGAGTGTTTGTGTAGTTTATAGTTCGAAAGATCAGGTTTATACTAACTTATTATATTTTTGAGGATACATACATTTATCAGTACTGTAACAGGAAGATGCACACGGCATTTGAAGACGATGTCCTCAGATTAAAATACCTGAACTGACGTTTTGAATAATTGATGCCCCCAAAAATTCCTGCGCTTCTCTCCTCTTACCGAGATCGAAGGAGAGGCATTTATACGAAGGAAGCGTTTAGTTGAGAGGAGACGTTTAATCGAGTAAATAGATCGGTATATTAGAGAGATTTAGCACCACCTATACGTGAGACGCGAACGTGAAATATGACCACGTGACCTGTTGTTTTAACGGAGTATAAATAATTCTCGTAATGAAAATAAGGCAAAATATCTCACGTAAACCGCAAACGCGAAAATGCTTACCTTCACGTAGAAACGGCAAACGGCAAACGCGGGAAAATGAGGTTACGTGGTCATATTTCACGTTCGCGTCTCACGTATACGTGGTGCTAAATCTCTCTACTGACGCAGAAAATCAGACAGAAAACAACACAGAACTCTCATAAACAGACTTCAAAACGTCAGCTCAAACCTTCCATCCCCACGGAGAAAAACATAACACATCAACTTGCAGTATATTTATTAACCATTACATAGATGTACCTTAGATAGATGTAAAGCTGAAAACTTCAAGATATGAATGAGACAAATAAACTTCTGTTGTGGAGTGAGGCACTCACCTGAATGTAGCTCATCCGATGGGAAAGGGTAATCGTAAAGCCTGGGTCATTTGGCATGTTCTTATCACAAAATGTCACCTCTACCCGACTGTTCATTTCTCTGAGGTGAAAAAAACAGAAAAAAACATTATTTTGGTGAGAACAAAGTTCCTATCTAGCATTGAAATAGTGACAAAAAATAAAATCTGCCTATTTTCGTGTGGTGCAAAAACGAGCGGAAAGTGGCAATAAAAACACAGAGCAACAAAATATTCAACGAGGAAAGAGTAACGGGCCGGAACAAATGAATTACAATAACTCTACAATAAAAATATAACAACAAACCTGAAATATTCCACAAGTGTCGGTAATTCTGCAGTGTTCAATATTTCTGGGTCACATCTAAAATAATAAAACAAAAAGTTATTTGCTATTATGACTTCCGAACGGCGCGACGTATTGCATCCAAAGATAAAACATCAACTTGAATTAAATAGGATAAGGAATTTAATTCAACTTGCCGCTGGAAACAGATGATATCCCCATCCATGAGTTCTTCTACAGCCTGCACAGAAAACGAGTACCTCTCAATAACAATCCTACACATGCCAAATAAGTTTGGGTACAAAAGGGTCTAACACATGTATTATAAAACTGGTCTTCAAGGAGGAAGGAGGAAGCAAAACTTACTAAAATAAAGCACTATTAAACATTATGATAACATGGTTCTACATTTATAATCTCGCCTGATTTGGGTCAGTTGGATATAAGTGCTATTGAGGAAACATTGAATGAAACTTCTCAAACTCATTAATAATTCATCAAGCAAACACAAAAGAAAACCGATACCGTGACGGGTCTTGAAATCAGTTCAAACACGGCTTCGTTTTTGCATTCACTAATTTTCACCAAAAACTAAATTTGTTCGAGAAGTAATTTCAAACACTCGAAGGAGTGTTTCCTTACATTCCAAACACCTCAAACTCGAGCTTAAACAAATCCGTTGCGCGACGTTTTTTCAACTCCGTTCTCGGTGTTTGAAATGTGATGAAACACTGATTCTCGTGTTTGAAATATAACATATCTACATGTATGTGTAATCACTTCACTATGGAATATTGACCACCAAAGAATGGAGCCCGACCGTGATGCACTCTGTTTCTGTTTATAATTTCATAAGTCAATATTTAATTTATTTAACTGTGTCCCCAATTAGTTTTCCAAAGCTAAATACACTAACACATAAATAAAGTTATTATTTTTATTATTATTTATGTTTCAATCGATTCGCCAGCAATTTTTTTGCAGTTGAAAGTCACTAGAAGAAAAGTTACAAAATAGTACTCCTTCCAATATTTAGTACGATCATTTTGGTTTACATCTGTTTTGTCCCTTTGCTGTCTATTCTTTAAACAGTTTAAGATGTTGCTGGCATACATCGAGAAATCGAGAATAGGTCGCAACCAAACTTGATCTAAACTAATCTAATTTAAATACTGCCAAATAGCTGTCTCTTTAATAATAATTTGCACAATAAATGAATTTAAATAATAAGTAAATACATTACATGATAGAACAATTTTGCAAACAATCCCACAATCAAACAAACAAATATGATAAAACTAACAAAATGTACATGTATGCACACACGAGTTGGCTCTGGTGATTACGCCATGGGCACAAGACCATTTTAAACAATATAATAATTATAATAAAAGAGTTTTTAAAGTGCCAACAACAAGAGTTAACTATCTCAACAAACTGTTTTCCTCCCGACCACTGCACTCCAAAAACTCTAAAAGCATATATACCAATCAAT
This sequence comes from Epizoanthus rinbou, assembly GCA_025505405.1. Classification (NCBI taxonomy): domain Eukaryota; kingdom Metazoa; phylum Cnidaria; class Anthozoa; order Zoantharia; family Epizoanthidae; genus Epizoanthus; species Epizoanthus rinbou. The sequence continues at coordinate 8,921 of JANVCH010113400.1, read as the reverse complement.
CAAAAAAGCTCAAAAACATTTTTCCCCGGTGCAAATTCTCGATTTCCAAGCTACATTCTTGTTCCCTGGTCTCTCCAGGTTTGAGTGACGTAGTCCCTAAGTGTTGTAATACTAGTACGTACCTGCTCCACTGTGAGGTTAACATCTTTCATCATTTCAACAAGGTTGGTCTTCACCTCCTGCAGTAATTCGTGTGAATCAGTGTCAGACTTGAGAAGCAACTAATCAAAAATCTTTCTAAGGCAATACCTGAAGCCTGGTTCAGACTTGTGAGAGAACAAGCATAGTAAAAACCCAGTATGAATTCAATAAAACCATGTTACAAATTAAAATAACAATTAACAAACATTTCAGCCCCGAAAGGAGAATACTATAATTTCAAAATGGCCTTAATGGATGTTTAGTAAACGTGTATTGAACAAAGACAGTGCATCTATTTAAGGGCAAGTTTGATTGTCTGGCCGTATTCTGGAACAAGAATACGTGGAATAAAAACTTTGGTCTGTTCAACTGATCAGTATTCCTTTTTAGAAATATACAAAACAGAACTACTAGTTTTCAGCTCACCCTAATTCATAATTCGGAATAATCATTTTATTGCTTAGAGGTCATAGGAGAGATTTTGAAATGGTCGGGAGTGTATTCCTATTCCGGAATACTGTTCATCGAATGCACCCTAAGTAGTTCTCACTGAAGATATACGTCTCCTTTAATCTTTGGTAAATATTATCAAAAACGAGTTTCAGAAATGTGAAATATATTGCTGAGAATCAACCTCATTATCAGAAGCTGCAATAGGAAAAGTTGATTGTAGCTTAATATAACTGACCAAACAAATCCACTATGAAGATCTGGCGTAGTGATGTCACTTCATGGACAGGATTAACAGCTAACTTTTCAGTTGTCTCTCTCGTTGAGAACAAATCCTTTGAGGCTGAGGGGAACGTCTGGGCCCAGTTGTTCAAAAGTCGATTAACACTAACCCAGGATTAAACTCTTGATCCATGTTTGTATGTACTACCTTATAGACTGGTTTGGGCTGCCATTTTGGGTTTAACAATTGTGTTTCCAAGGAAAGATTCGATGGTATTTGATAAGCTCCAGAAACATATTCCAACGTGAAGAAATTGCTTTTTGAATTTGGCTTAATCCAGGATTAAAGTTACCACTGTTTTCGTTGCTACGCACTGGTCGGGTTTTTTCTCCTGGCTGAACTTGGCTTTTGACTGCATACCATATATAGGCATACTGCAGAATTGAATAAAATGTCACGAAATGTGACTACAATGTAGTGCTGCTTCCATAAATCAATGCTAGTTATGAGAAGAGATTATGATGGAAAGTTGATTGTTTATTTACAGAATGTTACTGTTAGTGTCACAGACACTGCCAGGTTTCATCTCGTGGGGGAAACATTTGTAAGGAAAATTAGAAAGATTTTCAGAGAAACAGCTGCAGTACCGTGTCCTGTTCGGCGAGGTAAAATGAGGCAACTGGATGGTGAGTGTTATTTTGGACAAACTCCCAGTAAACGAATGTCGACGATACATATAAATAAACTAGATCGGTAGATGCTCTACCTTTACAGCTCATGATATGTCGCTCATAAAGAACATTATCAGATAATATCCAGAAATATACGAGGACTAAATTCAGGAATGGATCGAGAACTTAACTGGCAAGCGAGTGAGTGTGGCATGCATTCTGATTCACAGATGTATAACCGCCATAAGTTTCACGAGAAGAAGCGGGTATTCGTACATGTAAATCAAATCCCAAATTGTTGCTTGAAGTAAAACTATTCGCCTGCATTGAACTCTTACTCGACATTTCTCCGCAGCGCAGAACTAGAAGAAAGCATACACCAGATTTTTTTGTCAATATGTGACAGTCCATATATGTTATGCAGTCAAAAGCCAAGTTCAGCCAGACAAAAAACAAACGACCAGCGCGTAGCAACGAAAACAGTGGTAACAAACGTTAACGGATTATAATTTTAGTTTTAAAAGAGTCAAAAGACTTTGAAGAATTCAAGATAGGTCGACACATGCAATGTTCAAAGATCCGGGTTTTAGAAATGTCAAAACCTGTCTCATGATACATAATTTTGAACAATTCACGCAAAAACTGTATTAACATTGATATTTGAACTAACATACGCTTAGTATGTCGGTAAACATCTTATCAGTCTCAATGCTTAGTAAAGGACACAGTCACAAACACAAACACTATATTTAACGGCCACTTCGCAAAGTCCCGAAATATTTTTCAGTCATTTACTGTAAATTGAGCCTCTAATAAGCGGCATCTGTCCGAAATAGTTCATTATTTTGTTAATTATTTACCTGTAGTAAGCGATCACCTCAAGAGAGGTTTGTTATTTTTTAAACTGTAAATAGCGCATATGAACATATATACCCAATTCATGTAATTTGCGCCTTACAAATGTTAATTATTGTTATTATTATTACATTTTTGTCACAAGGGAGTCGGAACGCAATATGGGAGTCAATATTGCATTCGACTCCCTTGGAATATGTTAACTTTGATGTTTTTAAAAACTAAAATGCGCTTAGTATGTCGGTAAACATCTTATCATTTCTCAAAGCTTATTAAATCATTTCTCAAAGCTTATTAAACGACACAGTCACAAACACATGCACGTTATAAGCTCATAGTGGTAACTTTTTAAGTCCATTGAATCAACCCAACAATAAACAAAGGATTGACCATACCCAAGACTAGCGCGTTGTTGGCGTCCTTCTGTTTAGCGACCCCCCTCTATTTTAAAAGCGACAACCAAGCTATTCCCAAAGGGTGGCCGCCTTGTAGAAGTTCTACTGTATAAGTCATTCACTTGTACAGATCACTGACTGGTGTAACCATAAAGTGTCCGTTGGGATTCCAAAATATATTGAAAATATAATAAAGTTTAGACATATCATTTTAAAATTTTAAAAGCGAGTTGTGAAATAGTTTTTGAATGTAGCAATCTGATCGAAAGGCAATCATGTCCTTGCTGTGTGGGTGTTGATTAACTAAATAGATTATTCCTGAAGGAAGAACATAATTAGCCTTGTAAATATGAATGTTGATTCGTATATCTGATATCTCCTATAGTGAAAGTTAATTAGTCGTGTCGTGTTAACAAATCGTGTAACTAAGCAAACGCGAAATTACTTCCTGAAAGCTGTTTCTCTCAACACGGGACCTTCTAAAGCAATGAACAACTTACTTCACAGCTATTATTTCCCTAGACCATGCAAAAACAGTGCATTCCAAAGTGCAAATGTTAAATTCTTGCACGGATAGATTTTAGATCAGATTTATGCAGTTTTTTTGTCATGATTAGTTCTAAGCATGCAATTATCTAAATGAGTTGAACCATAAGAACAATATAGAGCCAAGCCAGTTCTGTATTATTTTACTAAGGCGCTAATATATGCATTTGAATAGAAAATGAATTAAGACGGTGAACAATAAAATTATTTTAAATTAAAAGCTTTAATTAAGCGGACATTCAAGCCCTTTGAGGACAGCAATTACAATTACAAAGCCCTACCGCGTTGGTACTTGTACCAGGATTGCAAAACTTGGTTAGACCTCTGCAGATTTTATTGAGCCTTGTAACTGGTTCAAACTTCTTTAGGAACCCGATTGATACATGGTTAGCGATTATGGATATTACAGACAGTGGCTTATATTCTTTACTGGCTTTGTAATAACTGCAGAAACAGTAATAGTATACAGATATACCTTATGTCAGTAGATAAACTGCTAAGATGTCAGCAATTTTAGTCACGTGACGAATCTCAAATGGCCCTATAACCAAAAAGCTTCTCAGGGTATAATCTAACATTGTTCCAAATGTTGCACTTGATGCTTTTATCATCAAGTGCACAAGATTGCCAAATCTTGCGCTTATCTGCTGGACTATTATCATAATATACGTTTAAGGATCAAATAAGCTGTGTATAATTTGAACCACAATTCTTAAACATTTGTCGAAACCGATTGCAACATGGTTCTCTTTGTTTCTATTTATCTCAATAAAGAAATTAGCAAAGTAGGTCATGTCTACGAAAAGTCGTATAATGGAATTAACTATAGCTTGATAATTGTATTGTTGTGCAGCCCGCAAAAATGTAAGTCCCCTACGGATGTTCTAGGTTCCGAGTTGTAAGAATAATTAAACACTGAGAATAAATCTACTTTTAAGCATCCATTGACTGACAATACAGTAAAAAGATTTATTGTTTGACGAACTAATATTATCAATAAACTGGCTCGGATCTGCATTTTTAAGATTGTTTTTCGGCAACTATATAGAAATGGGCAAAACATCATAACAGATAATATAGATCATGTTCCTCGTTGCAATATGCCGTTGTAAGATAAATTGTATGAACTGAACTTGGTAATAATAATAATAAAGGCGTTTTTGTGCAACGCATATAATGAAGTCTCAATGCGATTTACGATGTAAATTTTAAAAACTATTATTTTGTATAACAATTTTAAAAAAATGTCTTAAAATATCAAAAACTGTGTAAGTTGCATAGAAATTGTTTACGGAGTAAATGTCTTTACATAAATTTTACTGTGTACCATCTAATGCCACGGCTAAATAAGACAGTCAAAAGTTGGAGCAATGATTTTAGAACGATGAAAACGTTTCAACTTTCTCAAACGATTACAGAAACTTGTCCTTAGTTTGGCAAGATGTATTAGACACTGCAACGATTCATGACACTTGTCTCAAACAACTGCTTGAAAATTGGAAAAGCTTGTCGTGAGGAAAGTTGTCTCTGCCTGTTATGTAATGACAATACTACTTTGAGAAATATATGAATACGCTTTGCTTGAACGGTTACCACAAGTTCGAACAAGTGCATTCATATGGGACGCACGTGGGGATGAGTAAGGGAAAAAATTTTGGGGAAAGAAATGATTTATTTGTCACCTCACATAGTCATACATTTTGAAATAACTTTAAAATGTGTGGAATGTAGTATCTGAGAGGCACTGTACGTGACATGGGTTAGGATTGTGTTTGGACTGAGAAGTAGAGTAATTACGAACGGGCCTTCAATTGAAATGACGAACAATACAGATTGTAATTTGAATGGAAGTTCTATTGTAAAGAACAGCATAATGCAAGGATACACGTTTCGTAATGAGTTTAGTTTAGTCCACAGTTTAAATATAGACACCATGGGAACCTGCACTGAGAATATTTCTAGGGATGCAGATCTGGTAACAAGCAACGTAACTCGTATTTGATTACCTAATACTGTGCTGGGATCAGTGAAATAAATCGTTAAAACACTATTCTTCAGTCGCCAGGTTCACATCCAATAATAATAATGTTTTATTCAAGCCCATTGTAGAATAATGCTTATTGGACGTCAAACCTCAAGGTCTGGATATTGCCCTTACTAAGCAGCCTCCATAAAATGAGACAGTAACCGTTTGATTGCAAATATTCCAGCAAAGTTCCGTATGTCGTATTTCGTAATTTTATAAAAAGTATTGTTTCGTGTTTACTTAGAGTTTCCATCATCGTTGATACATAATTGATATGCAAATATGTGGTGTTGCGAAAGTGCCTGGGTGATTATCAAATGCTTCTCGATCAATCTTTTATCGGTAGGCAAAACAAGCCAATCAGGATCAGAGCTTGAACTAGCATAAGAAGAGCGCCCTAAACATTTCTATTCACTTAACTTCTGATATTGCGACGGATTCAACAACGTTCAGCAGAAGACAGGAAAAAACGAAATGTCGTATTCTACGTACCTCGTGGTTCTAGCTGTTCTTATTTCTAGTTATGTCTGTTTCGTGACATCTTCAGGTAATCACGTACGTGTGTTGTGTTGTGTTATAGACTACGGGGATTTCACTGAATTTTTGGCATTTGGTCTATACTGTGTGTTTACCTTTTTGCTATTTTTTAACAACTGTGTTAATCAGTTTGTGTATATTTTAACCACGACACGGTATCAAATGTAGGGGTGTTGAATGGTTACCGTTCTTCAAAATGCTTGAGTGCTTGTAAAATTTGGCCCTTGCTCGAATTGCTTGCAAATTTTGGAGGGTGCTCGCGTGCTCGAATTCGCTAATTTTCGTAATTCAGTGCTCGTTTGCTCGTGCTCGCAAAAAATAATGCTCTGCTCGCATGATCGCAAATGCTCACGAAGACCATTCGATACCCCTAAATGTACGTCTGTCTCACTATATACTGAGTAGTGGGGCTATTTTGTCTCTCCTATATAACAATTTCGTCTTGTAATTGCATTTGACTAACATTTTAAAAAGCACAACCGGTGATCATCGTTCGAATTTGATTCGCGAATTCTTAAGCAAACAAATACTGGTTTGAATTGTTTGTAGGATTTCCGACTTAGAAGTATTATTTTTTGTTACTATATCTGCACATATCCCTCAATGTTACGTAATATTCTTAAACACGCACCTGAATATAATATTGGACTGATCGAGATTCGGCTACTTTGGTCCAAACTTGAAAAATGCTGATTTTTGGCTTTTATCCGTTTTATGATATCTCCAGTTGCTTTTGAAGAACGCGAAGTATTATCGCCCTGATTTCCTGATATGCGAAATCTTTAGTATTCATATAAATGTTGATTCAATATCTAGAACTAGTTTCTATTGTAGTCGGAAAAACTGTTTCCACTGTTCATTTATTAAGTCAACTGTTTCTGCAACTGCTATTGGTTTCAAAATATTAACTATTAGTTCAAATATCAAATATCTTACCAAATCAAAGGAGAAAGGATTAAACTTCTACTACATTCATTACAATCTACGTAGTAAATGAAGTGATAAAGTGACCCCAAACAATGTGCAAGCAAGGCGATATGGATGGTAATTAGCTACATTCAGAAGCCTATTCAAAACGTAACAATACCAGCTTTTGACTTCAACTATTAAAATAAGAACGATTACTAACTCATAGAATCAAATATAGAACAAGTGTATTTAGTATATTGTGAAAATCTATTTGTGTCACAGCAATAATCCGAATTAAGCCAAAATAAGGGCACATTATGGATAAATCAACTGAAAGTGATTAGGTATTTTAAGATAACTAATGCAACATTGCATCTCAGCTTCAAAAGCTCCACGTCAAATACCAAATTTCCATAAATCGCTATCACCGTTTTAGCAATGAAATTACTCCCCGTTCTATCATAAAACCCTAAAATTCAAACCCGTTTGGCGGCACATACCTGTATAACCAATGTAGGGGAGTATCCCCCGGGGGTGTGTTTCCTCGATGCACACGTTTTAAAACTTACGGTTGGAATGGTTGTAACAAATTCGTTGACAAAGCGCATGTGACAGCACAATGTAATTTCTTTCCAACATTTTATTCTTGCAGATCCCTGTAGTGCGAATCCATGTCAAAATGGAGGAACCTGTGCTATAACTGACATCAACGCTTATAATTGCACTTGTAAGCTCGGATACACTGGTAAAGACTGTGAGACAGGTATGTGTCTTCCACACTGGAGTTCAGGGGAACTCAGAGCTACAAATTCAATTGGTGTCTTTTTATATCATTAGTGCTAATAAGTCTAATAATAATAATTGCTGTCGGAAGCGTCAGCGACTGGTAGCTTCCTACTTAGCCCAGTGAAAAGTTAATTTTTACTTCCGTTTTCCATATATGGTTGGTTCGTCTATTTTTCTGCTATTTTACTTCCGTTTCCATTGATTCCATGCGTCCACGTGTTAAATGCACGTGAATTTTTTTTCCCTATTCACTTCCATTTTCCATGACGCTCTGGCTCGTGTGGACGAGGCTTTAATAAGAGAAAAAACTGAACAAGGAAAACAAACACTAGAAAGAAAAAAAGTTGCCTTTAAAAAGAGGAGAAGAGGAAAGAGGGTGTGAATTAAGCAACCGTTAAAAGAGATTGTACAGAAGAATAAACCGACAGCACATTTCACTTCACATTGGGAACTGCTAGTAATAATAATAATAATAATAATAATAATAATAAATATTATATAGCGCCCATACCGATCGGCTGTAGGCGCTTTACAAAAATATACACTGATTGAAAGTTAATTAAACAAAATTCAATATTAACTCAAGTTAAAAGTAATTTTTGAAGAATCAAGTAATAGGTGCTCTCAGCTTGGGTGTTAGTTTAGCTGTGAGGGCTAGATCACCTCCACCCACAAGTCGCTTGGTTAATTGAACAACTTTTAAATATCACGCTTCATTTAATCAACTTGCCACTTGACAAGTCTAAATGATTAGATTCTCTAAAAGCCTAGCCTGCGTGCAGCCGGCCGCGAGGATTTGTTTGCATCGCAGGCTATAGAATCCTTCATAAATCATCAGTGGATGAATCTATTTCTTAGGATTAACTGCCACTACGCAGCAACACACCTGGTAAAAACATGTTGCAGTAACTGGCTGTCTGTTTCGTGATTAAAACACTACAAATTCCTCAGTGTACTTAAGGCATGGCTCAAGTACTACTTTTAAAAAAATCACTAAAATTGAAATATCTCTTCATATATTTTGTTGTTTCAAAAGCCACTTGGCAAGTAACAAGTTGCCAGTATACTTTATATTTTTGATCAACGCGTTGCCATGGTAACGGTCACGTGACTGCGTTATATATTTTTGAAAATGGCCTTTGTTTTTTTATCTAGACCCAGCCGATTTCATCTACTAGAGTTTTGAATTTATATTTAACGAATCCCTCAAATGATGTAGTCGACGATTCTAATTGGAATGGTTGTCTTTCTGAAAGAAATGTGAAGCTGGAATCATTCAAACACCAGAAAAGAACGATTTCAATCTTTCGAGGCTAATTTCTCGGAATATACTGGAGCTTGTCGGCCATTCCAATTGGAGTCATGTAAAACTAGCAAACATT
>JANVCH010113289.1:0-13694 GCA_025505405.1 Epizoanthus rinbou | reverse complement strand
GTATATAAGATGAGACAAAGTATTGACAAGTTATTGTGGTCTACATCAAGCGGAAACGTTTGGTTAAGTTTAAATGTATTCTCTCTGCAACTGAGTTCAATGCAAAAGTAAAGTGGTGCATTTATATTGTGCCTTTATCATATGACTATGCTCAAAGGCGCATTACAATTATCAACGTACAGTTTATTTTCTAGTTCACTCTAATGAATGTAAGAGATATCAACATGTGTAAGTTGCTATTAAAACGAGCTAGGCACTGCTTCCGCTTGCCCACACCACATTCACTACTGTATTATTGAAGGGCGTGAGAAATTCAAGAATGGTTCTTTATTCTTTCAGTTATGTTCCTACTCAAACAGTATGAAACAGTACACTACCTGCTCTAGAGCACAAGTTTGCCAGTTAGATCCACTTGCACCTCCCTAGAGAATAGCAAATAATGATATCAAAACATTGCAAGAGCTTAAACAGTCACGGATTTGTTCACTTTGTAGATAAACATAGTTTTCTACTAAATTTAAGCATGCAATGACCAATACATTACCTCATCAACTCTAACTGTCTGATCCTGCATCTGCCAGGCAACACAAATAATACAAGTTTAAGCTACAATACGTAATCTATACGGCCAGCATACATTATGTGAAACAGTGGCAAATAGTTTCTGGTTAAATGTTTTGAATTGAGCTGATTGACTGCCTGATATCCACCCCTGATTAAAGTGGCAGTATCACGTCATAGTGCATGCGTACATACGTGTAATATCTCCCAAATCCAACAAAAACAGTTATATGCTAAGTCAAATATAAACCTGTATTCCTAGTGCACTATATGGTTGGGTGGCCTGTTCCATAAGGCAACTGAAACAGATTATAGTAATGTGTTGTTGAAGATAATTTAGTGTTGGCTTGTAGAACATATTATTAGAATAGCCCTCAAATACGTACAGTAGAACCTCGTCCAACCTGCTTCATCAAAGGTTTTCTGTTCAAAAAGGTTATTTTATTATAATATTCTGTTATTCTCAGAAAACTAAAATGTATTCAGTACAGCTGTGAAATTGTGGCGTACACAAACAAACTTGACCAACAACTTGTAGTTGTAATTCATCTGATAGTTTGTACATTTGGAGCACAATTCTCTCATCTAGGTACAAGATGTTTATCTACATGTCTGAGTGCTATCACCGGATTTGTTCATTCCTCTGTGAAACAAACTGTTGTGCCCTACACTCAAGCTATTTCACAATTATTATACAAACCTGCATTAGATACCAGATGATAGAGAGTTGAGTATATTGTCAAAGAGACAAGCTAAGTCAAGTTCACCATAATAATATCATATCCAGTAAGCGTGCGTGTGAGTAAAATAAATATTTTATTAAATAGCAAGTTGAGGAAAATACACATTTTTTCTCTTTCTAATTTGTGTAAATTGAACGAAATTTAGCATGAGTCCGATGGAATTTAGTATTAAACAATATCAATTGAAAGTTTACTTCCGTTTTAAGGAAGAGCTGGTTTACGTTTTGGAAACATCTGTTTTGCCCCATATACGATCAAACCAAGGTACACGGGCTGATAGCTAGTGATTAGCAGACCAGCAGTGAACTTGCGAGAAATTTAATATCCAGTGACTGGCATTCAATAATATATATTATGGTAGATTATTGTCATTGCCAACCAGTTCTCGTTCCCCTAACAAGGTGAATGAACCAAGATACATATAGACTGATGACTATCTTACCTCCATCTCTTCCTTCGTGGGTACTGTAGACACAGATGTTCCTGATATCTTTATAAACAGCAGCTGTTCATCTTCAAAGTTCAACTGGTACAAACGCTTCTGATCCTTAGATGTCATCAGCTAGTACATGAGTTGATAAAAAGTGATAACAACGTCAACCACTAGTCTAATCTGACACAGGGCTAGCACTCGAAACATCAGCTCAAACCTTCCACCCTCAAGTATAGCTGGTACGAATGATTTGTAAAAACAAACTGCTCTATCTACAGTCTAGAAGCACTCACAAATCAGTTTCAAAAGCCGTGTAACGTTTAACGCCAAAGTACAATGCTGTTTATCAAGTGATCTCACAGCTTGGCACTTCTGCAAAAACTCTTGGCAAGACTCTTAGGACAAGAAATTATATATGGTCTGCTTGTCTCTCTTACACACCCTAAGCTTATTCCTTCTGGATATAGCTCTTCCAATGATTGACAATGCTTGGAAAATATATTGAAAATATAATTTTGAAATGTTCTCAGATTTTTTTAAAAATCTTTGTGATGTTTTGGGGAATCTTTGGAAGTGCTTAGACTCTGAGACTCTTCAGAAGTTCTTAACATAATACTGTTGCCAGGAGTCATGGACGCTGTTTATAATATCGACGTGAGTGTTTTGCTAGGAACTAAGCCAATCACAGGGTGCCACTCACGACACTTACGTTCACTGAGCACAAATTATGTTACTTATTTTAAAGTTTATAGATAAATTTCCAAACATTTTTGGTAACACACTTGACGCTCTATGACGATGATTATGATGATTTATTTAACCACGTTACAATTGCATAAGCTGTGGGAGCTCGTTGAAAATGTGCGTGCATAGTAAAGAAATAGAGACAAACACAATATCCAATTTATAATCTAATCAATAATGAATCTACAATTAAGCTATCTATTAAAATAAGTACTAACTACTATGTATTATCTTCTAATGGAAAGTATCTGAGGCAGTATGTAAGTATGAAACAGAAGTCTGGTAAATCTATAAGACGGACTTAGACAACATTGGTTTAGAATGCTACAACATGGTAAAGTAAGTATCATCTACTCACCAATTTGTCGCTGTTGAAAAGCTGAACCTGCTCTGGATTCGCATTTACCCTTTGGGCTATTCTGAACCTCAGGGACTTCAGGCTTTCATTGCTATGACACTGCAATGCCACAGAAAGTGGATTTTTTATTACAATATTAAGCAATATTAAAATGCAAGATTCTGTCCTATGTTATGTCACTCCAATACCATAACAAAAAACGGAGCGACAATTCAAACGCTTTTGGAGTATAAACAGTGCTAAAACTGATAATTTGACAACTGATGCCCTAAACTGAAATTCGAGAAACTTGGGAAATCCTGAAGGAAGGAAAATGGTTCGGAATCACCGCTCTTGTGCTTGTTCATCAAAAAGAATTTGCCAACTGGAATAAGAGCATCGTTTAGATAATTGTATAAGCTTTCCATTAATATATAGGTTTATGAGTATCCACTGCATAACAAAGAAAACGATACAGGCCAATAACATGAAAACACTGCTCAATCTGCACTATAACCTTAACTTAGAGCATTTATGCCAACACTAACCTGAATAGAGAACTCCTGTTTTGGAAGATCACAACTGACATGGACTTGTACTGGGTAGCCATAGAAAGATGCTCCATGAGGCAGGAGTGTACGGGGGCCAGCATGATGGTCCTGGGTAGAGATTGTAAACAGAGACCTTCTCAGAATACATGCTACAGATAACATTCAAGTGATGACTGGCAATTACATGTAGGAATACAGTCATTTCGAAGACAAGAAGCATTAAATAGAAACACGTTGGTGCAAAAATGCATTTAAGCTTCTCAGAATATATTCTGCAGACACTACACTACATGTACGTACTAGTTAATACTTATTATTTGTAAACATACCTCAACAGCAATAACGTAGTGTTCCGTCAACAGTAGGATCCTTTCAACACTTAACAAATTGACTGCTCTGTGAACAACAGATACATATACATGTCAAAGGACAACTTACAAGAGACAATGGAGTGCTTGTATTTAAGCAATGGAAGCATGGGGACTGTAACAGTAACAGCATTACAAATGCAAGTGGTAATCGTAGGTTTTTGCACAAACATCTGAATCTAACACACGTAGCATGTTTGTCGATTACCACAGTAGTATACCCCCACGAGATCATAGAGGCATCTGAAATATCCATTCTAACGAGCTCATAGAAGAATGTGCGTCATCAATACTAATGAGCACATAGAGGAATGTGTCAATCAAGACCTTTCCCATTTGGGTTAAGACGGTTGTTAGACGCCAAGGGATTAAAGATGCAAAAACAGTAACGTTTTTTTTTAAAAGTTAAAAGTGCATATGCACCGTCCAAAAAGGTCTGCCCAGAAAGAAAATTGTCTACGTTTATGAACATATGTGTTAGGACATCTGTCCCCAGGTCCGCTAGAAGTTTGTAATTTATGGATGGGGTTCATTAGTATGGATGTTTCAGATGCCTCACTTCTAACACAAAACAACTGAGTCCAAACTTCAGAAGGACATAACTTCTGCTAAAACTGCTTCCAACTTGTTGATTACTTAAGTATTAAAGTTAATAAAAAACAATGGTGACAGTTTCAGCAAGCCCTTATCGAATATTAACTTTCTCTAGAAAATTCCACAAGTAGAAGTAGATACAAAACTTCCCCAGGAGTTTTCAAGCCTCTGGAAGGACAATATTAAATTCCAGGAGTATTCCACGAATTCTAAAGCAAACCCTGTGCACAATGCAAACTTGGTATAAGCATTCCTATAGGCTCATCAAGAACTGACCTTGTTGCCGTGAATATGATTGGTGCATCCGGTGTGAGAGGTGTGGTCACAGTTGATGCAGCACAACTAGCGGCTTGGGTAATTGATGACTGTCCTAATGCTGTCATCACGGCCTGGAGAATATGGAATATGCAGATCACTAAAGTGTGCCTTCAGAGTTAACTTATTTTCCTACATGCAAAATAAAGTTTTGCAGTATTTCTTCCTGTCATTTCAATGACTGTCTATAGAACTTCAGCCGACAGCACACATCAGACATGCAACAGAAAATGACTGACCAGAAGCAAGCTACTAACATATAAATGAATATATCATAACATACCTCAAGTCTCTTGTAGCATTCCAATATAAATCTCTTGTGAATGTTGACAGGATCCTACAAAGACAAAAGGAAGCCAGTATTGCGTACAAGAACAAAACCAACTATACGATTTGGTGCCATTTACACGTACACATCCAAATAGATGCCAAATTTACATCCACACTGGTGTATAGTCAGGGTTCCTCACCTAACCTAACATAACCTAGACTGAACATGATATCCAAGGGTTAGGGTAGGGTAGGACTTCAAGTACCATTCCCTGCAAATCCAAGGACCTTGTGTAACAGATACTGTAAAACGTTACACTCTTGCATAACTTTCTGTAAACTCTAAACAGTCTAAATTAGCTAGTTATACAATTTCCAGTACAGACAATTCAAGGATTTCTAAGGATTTCCAATGATCTTAAAATACTTTCCAGGTCTGCATTTCATTATTTTAGATTTGTCAGATTAAGGACAACCCATGGATGCTTGTAATTCATTGTACTGCAACTCCGTCTTTGCATGTGTCAAATGGTGTAATCTCCTGTAAGAGAAGCAGTCTACCTAGTAAATTATTCCAAACGAAATAGCTTTGTTGGTGAGACAAACAATCCATTGATGTCATTGTTGTGTCATTCAAATTTAACTATTTAAAAGGATTTCTAAGGATCGTTGGATCCCTGAGGGAGGACTGTTGTGATGTGAATGCACAAACCTTCTTCAACTTCTGTGAGAGCCACGTATAACTCAGCTGCATGAGCAATTTCACAGCCAACATGGCGATCTCCTCTGATGGCACTTCCAACACAATTTTCCACAGATAATCAATTCCGATCAACTCCAGCTTCTCCACAGAATATGTGTTGCCACTCTTCTTCAGCTTGTGTTCATTCAAATTCACATTCTCGAAAAACATCTTGAAACATTCAAAGGCTACGGAGAGATAACATTAAGATGCATAAATAAACTCTGACATAATTTATTGTGTCAATTTTATGTTGGTGGTTCGTGGTAATGTTGAACAAATATCTGTCAACAATCCGTGCAGTAGGATGAAGACATGTAATTCTCAAATACAAGTATTAGAGTGTTCACCCTTCAATCTCCATACGTCTGAAAATGTCTGAATTGTGGAACCATTGCGACCACAGCCCTTTGATCCAGCCAGAGTGTGTTAAAGAATCTCCTGGAACGAGGTTTGTCAGGTCTTCTAAGTTGAAATCATTTATAAATATAGTGCCCTGACAAGCAATAATTACAGCAATGTTGCATAAACTTACCTCTTCGTGTAAGCTTGCTAGGATCCAACTTCAGAATCTTGTTAGTAAACATTTGCAACTGGGTTTCCCCCTCCAAGTCACATAACCCTCTGTAGAACCAGTCAAAACAGGTCTGCAAACAAATGCACACAATTCTAACTTATTCATTTGATAACTGCTCGTGAGATAATCAGCAAAATTGGGAGTTTCAACATCCCCAGGAAGTACATGTACAATCCATAGTTTGGGAATCAGAAGCAACAGTAAGTGTTTATGTTGGGAATGCAAGGTATGCAGCGCATTATCCTTTTGGTTGGATCTTTTATATATGTGAGGGTCACAGAAAAACAGTAAAATTAAATGTGGTTGGATGCAAAAAATCTACTCAAACCATGTAAATGAGAAAGATTTGTCGATCTCAACAATCCAGTGTCAAATTGGAAGCTAAAGTTTTGGCCATTGTAACCATCATCCCTGTACAGAAATATTCCACAAATAGTCATGCAGCTGGAAGAGTGGTTTGGTAACTGAAACGTTTGGCAAGTGGTCTTGCAAGATCATTGTTGTTATCGGGTACATGTATCCTGTCAGAATCGGCTTTAACACCAACTTACCTCTTTACGTGTATGTAAATAAAACATACATGTACTGTCCTAGTTTCTTACCAACTTACCTCTCTATCAAACTCGCAGGCCTCAGCATTTGTCACCAAACAATCCCAGATATCTCTGGCTCTGTGCCAGTGCAGATATACTGCAGCATCTTGTAACACAAATGCTAGAAACTCCAGGTGTATTCCCAGACACTCTCTATGGGTGTAACGGCCATCGACCAGTGTCTCCTCTTCAAGCCCGTTAACACCTGCGGCTGCTACTCCTTGTTGGTGGCAGTGTATTAGACTGGTGGTTGTTAGTTTTACAATATCGTGATTCTTCTGCAATTCTGGTAGGATACCCTGAAATTTGAATGCAAACATTTTATTAGAATAGTAGTTAATAATTAATATATCAAACACAAGAAGCAGTGTTTCGTTACATGTCAAACACTGAGAACAGAGTTGAAGAAACGATGCATAGCGGAGTCTAAGTTTAAGGTGTTTGATATGTGATAAAACATTCTGACATGTATTTGATCAATATAGATTCTCAAAGAATTTAAGTTTTGGTTGAAAATTAATTTGGGCAAATTTCAGAAGTGTTTTCATCACATATCAAAACACATCGCGGTATTGATTTTCTATTGTGTTTATTTGATGAACTATTAACGAGTTCAAGACCATTCATTCACTTATATACATTATATGGTACTTAAGATTAAGAT
The DNA here is from genome assembly GCA_025505405.1 of Epizoanthus rinbou. Taxonomy (NCBI): domain Eukaryota; kingdom Metazoa; phylum Cnidaria; class Anthozoa; order Zoantharia; family Epizoanthidae; genus Epizoanthus; species Epizoanthus rinbou. Next base: position 6,202 of record JANVCH010113289.1, on the reverse strand, counting down.
AAATCTACGATCGTGTATTTATCAATCAGGGCTTGAACTTACGTTTGAGTCAACTGAATTTAAACATCGGCAGAAAGACTTCTTCTTCCACAAGCAATTTTCTCAAGCAACTATATTCTTTCCAGCTTCAATTTTTCTATTGCTGGATAATTCGCAGCACAAGTTCCTTCATACCTCAACATTTTTCCTTCACGAGTTTCTTCTACAACGTTTCTCTGCCCTGAGAATAACTAACATCTTCCTATCTGCACAAGTGTGGATTAGTTGTCAGCTAATCAGTGTGCTTCAATTCAAATTTATTGTAGAGGAAACGTTCTGACTGTCACTATATATTCACTAAGAATTCTTACAAAATTTGCAAGGGAGAAATTGTTATTCACAAAAATTTGCAAGTGGTTGTTGCTTCAGCTCAAATAACGCAGACAACAACTTGCAATTTCAGTTACCTAGAGTACAATGTTGGTAAATGAGTGACCCAATTCCAAATGATACTAAGACATTTTGCTGAGTGAGGGTTGGAGTTAATTATTGGAAGTCCACTGTACGTATATACTGCATGTACATCGCTGTGTGTACCTACACCTAACCTTATCATGTTTGTTGTACTGCTGTCTAGCCATGCCTTTAGTTATCTTCAGCAACTGTCTGATGGCTGGAACTATCCATACAGACTTCCTGATGTCCTCAACACACTTCACGGCATAACTCTTCTTGATCTGTTCCTTCACTGCAAACGAGTCACTCAAGATGTCGATGTGCGATTTGAGGGCCTGGTCAACCATCTCAGTGGTGAGGGATGGAAGGTGTGAGAGGCTCCAAAGCAGGTCAAGCACCTTAAAAAAACAGAGAACAGTTCATCAATCAATGATAGAACATAATTATGCACATGTACATATACGGTGGAAAAACGTTACTTCAAAACCGCTGATAGCTACTCTCAGTTTTCTAATGGCCAAACATGTACATGCACTATTTCAAAGAAAGGTTTTGTCCTATACAATGTACAACCTTGTTCAGGCCTGTATGGTTACATGTATACTTTAGTTTAAAGTATACTTATAACTACGGTTAACTTTATATCAAAATGGTGGCAGATTCACAATGAAAATGGTATAGATCTAGAGAGTCGCTGATATTTCCAATATTGCAATACCATTTTACATGTACTTCTATTTCGGTGATGACTTCTGAAGTTCTTACATTCTACAGTGTCATGTACCCTTTACTAACTCTCAGGTACCTGTACGCCCACTACTACATGTACTTGTACTTGTATCTATAGACTCTTTAGAACTTGAGAGTATCTAGGTTGCTACAATCAACAAGACTATGTGTATCTGAGACCGAATTCGAAAATTCGTGAGAAGTGGAATAAAGGTAGCTAAAGGGTGAAGCTCACGAGTACTTGAAATCCAGTTGTTTTATCTAAGTGAAATGCCAACAAAAGGGGTTGTTGCAGCCTATTTCAAAAGTGAATTCACTGGATCAGAGTCTTAATAGTATGGAAAAGATCTACCAAGATGCATGACTGTACTGAAAGTGTTGAATCTTGAATCTTGTTATACCTTTGTGGTGATCTTGCTGACTCGAGCCTCCTTTCCGATTCTACCAATTAGAACAAGAAGTTTCTCTTTCATCCGATCACTCTCAGTAGCCCAACTCTGAAAACCACAAAGCAGTAGATATTAATTATAATACAATTTTAAATAATCTTACGGCTGCTGGTACTAACAAACTTCACTTTACAGCATTTAATTGACAGAAAGTTCATATTCAATGCAAAGTTTACCAGTGTGATGAGACTTGAACTCATACATGTATCTCTTGGTCAGTAAAAACATCTTACTATTACATTTATATCTGTTCACTCTCCTCCACAAACTATTCAATCATATACATTGTGATGTAGTTTGAAATCATCAAAATCGACTTCTTGATTAGTCTGAGCCAAATATTAGTTATTCTGTTTTCCCCTGGTCTTATTAAAGTCATTAGAAAAGGTACTGGACTTTGTATCCACAGTACACATGAATTATATTTTCCAAAAGTCATTAGGTCTGAAACAAAATAAAATTTCATGTCAAAGTCTTTGGGAAGGTCTTTGTTTTGTTCACAAAATGTTACATTGATTCCAGGTCACAGTTTTGTCCTATTTCGTACCTTGTGGATATTTGAAAAGTTTACTTCTATCATTACGATTTCAACACATACATGTATTACATGGCTTGTAGTAACTAAAGTAACATGATGGGGACAAAGTAATTGTGCAGCTGTGCACAGATTCTGTACCTGCTGAATAAGGACAAACAGATGATCCAGTTGAGTTGAGTTGAACCTCACAGCAGCTGCACCCAGGATGTTATGAATATTGTCAACTTCAGTGGCGTGCTTCCCAACCTGCAAAGAGCAAGAAATTAATAATTATTCTCACTGCTCAATCAGTAAATTCCAATTTTCTTTAATATAAAAATTAGAAAAAACGTAATGTTCACCAAACATTTATTATCTACTGTGTATATTAAGTGACTAAAATTAATGGTTGTATTATTAATAGTAAAGTAAAAGTAAGTAAGTATTAAGTAACTTTATTTAAGTGTCAAATCTTCTAGCTCGTGTGAGCTAATTGGGGATACTGGGCCTACGGTTTAACGTCCTTATCCGAGAAGACGTGAAGGTCTAACTGTTTGCAGATGTTAGAGCAAAGGCAGCACCTTCTCCTCAGTTATTTTAAGACCCTGAGTGTTGGTCCAGCCGTGATTCGAACCACCAACCTCCCGCATGTAAGACCGATGCTCTACCAACTGAGCTAACCGGGATGTGATGTTCAATCAACTGACACAGTACTAACCTTCATTGTATTACAGTGCCACTACAGAAACTGGGGTCACTTTGATTTGGCTGACTAAAAGAAGCAAACTGTAAAACTATCCAATGAAAATGAGCAATTCCCGCAGATTGTCTGAAATTTATCAAAACCGCAATCTCCAATTGTATTGTTTAAAAGTCCAGGCCAGGATATTTCATGGAAACGATCGCATTCGGTTATATGTCGGTTCCGTGCTGGCAAAATGCCGGAACTGAAAAATGGTTTCTGATGGCAATTTGAAAAGAATTAGCTGTATAAACTGCTCAGTACTTGGCTACTCCCATAGTGGGACCATTTTGGCCTAAACCAGTTCCCTAAAATTGCTCCATTCCAATTGCTTAGGCCAGCCAGACCGGCCAGTTACGACAAATGGAAAGTACCCTTAGATTAAAAGTAAAGCTCCCATGACAGTGCAAAGTTATAAAGAACCAAGCAGTAAAGCTGCAGTGGTTTAATTATAAATTTAAATAATATTAATAATAATAAAATGTTCTTGGTACACACAAAATATATCCCTATATAATTATGCATAATATTTACATATAAAATACAAACTAAGCCTAAATCTATAAAAAGGCAGAAATCAACAATCACTATAATAAATTTGTTACATGTACAATACCGCTCACAAGTAACTTTACCATATGTATATGCATGCAGTGTGTAACACATGCGTAATGACCTTCACGCATCAGTGACACTCGCCAAATACTTGCCAAGAAAGGTGTTTGGTCATAGGTCATGACAAACTGGTGAAGCTGATATAGAAAAAGAACTTCTACTTCCCGTCGTTCCAAAATGTTGAAAATGAATTGGTCAAAAACAGTCAACATTATCACTTAAAATTGTACTGCCATGGCAAGTAACTCGTGCATTACTCGTAAGCGCAAGGTCGTAATTAATATGCAAAATTTCTTGGCGAGTATTTAGCAAGTGTCATTGACGGGTGGAGGTTATTACGCATGTGTTACGTGCCGCGCGTGTTACGCATGAGGTAAAGTTACTCATGAGCAGTACTGTATATTTCACAAAGAAAATTACACTTCATATTGGTACTTAACTATAATTATGAACACTCTTGAGAACTGACTTGTTTCAATCAGCAGTTACTTACCTTCTGATATATATGGTGAAACTTTGACGTTTACAACTTCACTTCTGGAGCTATTCCCAAGAGAGTTATGTGCCACTACCCAGACTGTATATTGTTCTCCGTAGACAACTGTGTAATCAGCACTATACACTGCACCATTCACAGAAAAAGACAGCTCTTTGAAGATACAGCCACCACTACAATGGTCAGTGTTCGTGTGGTGCACATAATATTTGTCTATAGGCAGACTGCCGTCATACTTTGGTGCAGTCCAAAACAACTTCAGGTGAAAATTGTAGTTTTGCCAGTGGATGTTTCGAGGTTTGCTGGGAATATCTGTGTACATTAAGAAAACAAGTACACTGTGTGAATACCTTATACCACACTCTAAAATTAAGTAAATTATGAATAATACTTACTACTAGCAGTTATTAATGGTAAAGCACTTGCTGTCGAGCTTTATAGGCCATAGTAAAGCTCCCATACTTCTGTTATCAATTTTGTTCTCCGTGTGCAACAAATGAAACAAATGCATCTTTCTAAATTGTCGCTCTTTATATTGGAGCTAGTCCTTGAAATATACTGTATCTTTGAAATTAAATTGAAGATCGGCTTGATGAATACCAGAATAGTTCAGCAAGCATACAAATTTGCTCCTGACAATGACATGCTTTGATGCTAATCTGACCAATGTACGTGACAAAGAAATCTGATACTTAATGATCGATCAGAGGCATGCAGCGCAGCACACTGTACTTATTGCATGCGGTGGTGCAGAACATACTGGAAACCGGAATCGGAACGAGACCCTTCCAAAATCTAGATATTGGATGCAAATATGGTTTAAAAGAAGAGACAGTTTAAACATCTGAGTGGTACATGATTGTATATTAGAGCAGCTGGTCATTGACAAAAGAGACCATAACAAATCCAAATTATATTCACTGGAGTCCTGTGATATGAATGTACATTGTACACATGTGAGGTCGTCTGTGGTATTACTAGAGGTGCCTCAGCCAGCAGAAAATAACACAGTCATGTATTATATACAAAAATTGAAAATTATGGACTAATTCAATAGATCATCATCAGAGAGGTTAAACTCTAACATGCTAGGTGCAGACGAAGAAATGTGCAGATGTTGGAAAAGAAACATGTGAAGAAAAAACCAAACTGCCTCGAGCGGGAATCGAACCCACGCATCCTGTTAACATGGTAGGCAGCGATAGAATCAAATGCTGAGTGCCAAATAAAACTGAGCTACCGAGGCATCTATAGTGGCAGAGGGGGGAACTAGACCAACCCTTGACAAATTTGGAATTCTCAAACATGGTTTCTCGGCACTTGCTCACATTCCTCAACTGTTTAATAACTGTATTTTTCCAGGCTTCCAAAATCACTGACAATACATTATGACTGACTGCCATTTTGTGATTTAAAAGTATGATGGACAATGACATCTATATACTGCTAAAAATGTTGCAGTGTGTTTAAGTTTTTGTGACGATATGCCTTAGTTATGTGCAGCCCACATAACCACAAGAACTTATGAACTTCCTGATATACATGTATGGGACACACCAAATATGACTTTGAATAAATACTTAGTACGTGCTAATAAATGTGAATACAGGAAATAATTATCATGCTTAGTTATCTTTAAATATAATGATTCATTTGTAGAACTTTATATTGAATAAACGTAGCTTGTCGAAACACCAAGTTACTCGCGTGTTCTTACAGTTTTAGCCTCAGAAAAATGAATTTTTTTAAAAATGCTAATCAAAACAGAGTTATCCTATAATTTTAACTAAAATTATATTAAAAGTAATTAATAATTTTTTAAATCTTAACCCCTACAAATATACTGTTTTTAATATCACCCTGGCCACAAGCAAGAAAATGGCACCCATGCATAACATTTTCTTATCCTGAAATTAAGCGCAGTCACTCATTGTGTTTGCTCTGACTTACAACGTACTGTAACATGAGAGCAAAGAATGAATGATAGCAGAGCACTAGAATTATGTGGCACATTACGCCATCAAAAAATTATTGTCTAAATAATCGAATTATTTTATAATATTAAATAATAATAATAATATTAAGGTGGCTCCCACTGTTTTCCATTTTTTTGCACCACCGAATTTAACAAATGGCTTACCCGTCCACCACAGCAGTTTACTGCCAGCTGTGTATGACCTCGAGTTCAAGCAACTCTTCTTCTTATAGGCAAATCTCGT
>JANVCH010113288.1:0-20756 GCA_025505405.1 Epizoanthus rinbou | reverse complement strand
TTCAAGTATTTTATTTTTGTGTATGATGTTGCACAAAAATTTGAGTCAGAAATGCAAGAGTTTGTTAGGCTTGACAGCACATGTTTACTAAAATAAAGTTAAATTTCACAAATAAATTATAGAGTTCAAAGTACAACATGTTAATCTGTATAAAAAATTTTTGGTACTCTTGCAGCCTCGTTTTGATATGTATCAGGAGTCATAAAACTACTTATTTCTTTTCAGAATAATCCAAAAGTAAAAGAAATTGTAGCGAAGTCTCAAGGTCAACCACGCAAGCGTCTTGCACACGTCTATGATCTTTGCAAAGGGAAAACCATGTGTGAAGGTGGAGATGAGATGGACCAGAATTTTGATGCTACCCTTGCAAAACAAAGGGAGGGAGACGAAGAAGAGAAAAAACAGGTAAACTGTTTTATAGCTATAGTCTGCCTATAAGTAACAAAATAAATTATCCATGAAGATTAGATCTATAATTATCTGAGATTGCTCAACTAAACTTGATATATTAATTAATAATATGTTTTTGTCATGAAGGTTGAAGTTTTTGTCTGCTGTTTTGAGCACAAACCCTTTTTCAAAGCAACAGGCCTGTGGCTGGGTTATTTTTAGAGGGTTTAATTTGCACTAGCCAGTAGCTCAAAAGAGTCTTTGGAGTTGTTCAAACCTGTTGAACTATAGGACTGAGCAAAATAGAAAGTTGCCGATGAAGTTTGCATTTATATAAAATGTACTATTAATAATTATTATGCACTCCATAAACACAGTGCCATCCTTTGTTATACAGAAGACCTGTTTACAGTGCTTGAAATATCAACTGAAAGTTTCCACTGTCAGATATAAATAATTGAAAGTCTTGGTTTTTAGGGTCATGGTGGCTGTGGGCGATACCAGCCAAAAATCCGAAGGACAGGAATTGAACTTACAGCTGAATGGAAACATGTCAATGAAGATTCACAAGAGAAGAAAATTCCCTTGACAGCAGAAAGAGTTCATGAGATCTTTAAAAGAATAACAGATGAGGAATGCGAGATCTTGGGATGGAGTCCAACATTTTCCAGGCCAGATTGGATGATAATCACTGTATTGCCTGTGCCGCCACTTCCTGTAAGACCATCTGTTGTTATGGGTGGTGGATCAGCCCGTAGTCAGGTACAACACTTGATCTTGTACCTGTTATGCCGGATACCTAAGACCCAAATTCCAGACATGTACATCCTTCCAACAATAAACCCACTCAAAATATACACCTATGGGTAGGTTTTTAGAAGGATTTTCCCCAGAATATAAGTAGGTCAAATCTGTTTCCAGATTTGTATTGACTTCATGAATTTTATTGATGACTGGGCTTTCAAAATGTTTTTCTACAATGTATCATTACTGTAATGAGGGGCTGTGACTGTTTAGGGTAAAGGCTGTTGTGTCACAGTATATCATTATGTATGTTGCAATAAAGCTTGTCAACAGATTTTGAATGGCAAAATTCCCTCCAAGTGCATTGAGAAATAATTAAAAGCCCATCTGCAGCTATCTACTTACTGTGATTCTAATAGTATTCTAGACACAGAAGATTGCAAACTCTGGTTAGCTTTTATGATTTAAATTAAAAATATTTTTTTTATTGAAGGAACATGTTCCAGATGATTTTTTTGTAAAGAGATAAAACTGACTTGACTAACAGTGCCAATGGTTTACTACTGTTGTGAGATGAATTAGCAACTTCTCACAAACTGTTTTATAAGAAATATATGTATAACAGTAGGGAGAATTTAGCAACACATCAATAATGGTCATTGTAAATTATATTTATATGCATGTGTACATGCATGTAGGTATTTTAATCGTAGCATACTGGTCATAATTATTATCCTTTTCTTCACAGGATGATCTGACACACAAGCTAGCAGACATTGTGAAAGCAAACAACAATCTACGCAGAAATGAGTTGAATGGTGCAGCTGCCCACATTATAGCTGAAGACACAAAAATGTTACAGTTCCATGTAGCAACCTTGATTGACAATGAAATTCCTGGCCTTCCGCGGGTACAGTATTTTCCTTAAGTTTATGAATAAAAGTATTATCACTCCGACTCACACTCAGTTAGCAAGTAGAAGTTGAAGTAAGAAGCTTGTGAACTACTAAGCTGTTGCATATTGCACATTTGTTCCCTTTAACAGGCAATGCAGAAGTCTGGTCGTCCACTGAAGTCAGTCAAGCAGAGACTGAAAAGTAAAGAAGGTCGTATCCGTGGTAACCTCATGGGAAAACGTGTGGACTTTTCAGCACGTGCTGTCATTACACCAGACCCAAACTTGAAGATTGATCAAGTTGGAGTGCCGAGAACAATTGCACAGAACCTGACTTTTCCAGAAATTGTAACACCGTTCAACATTGATGAGTGAGTCAATTCTTATTTCTCGATATACTTTTAATTAAGTTATTAATGCTTCCCTTGCAGATCCGTAATTTTTTGTTTGGTGATCAAAACAACAATGCATCCATTATTCTTTGAATGTATACATTTAATTCATACATTTTCTAATTAAAATAATAAATAAATAAAGATTTTGAGAAAGATTTGGTCTTACATTTTCCAAGTTGGTGCCTCAGAAAGTCTTTAAAAGGTCTCAAATCTGTTAAGTTCTCAGTTGCAGGAATTCTGAAGAATATTTTTTGATGTTTTGTAAATTAAGAGGTCATGGTGCAAATGAGCATTTTTCCAATCAGCAGGCAGGGCCAGTCTGGCCTGAACCAGAGAACAGGTTCCAATACCAATAGTTGTCCTGGCCCTTTTGTGACAGCTATTTTCATGTTTTGGATAACTATTATAATTTATGACATCAAGAAATCCCTTTTAAAATCACAACTTGATCACTTGTTCATAAACATTTGGTTTGTTCTGCATTTTAAAATATGTTCTTGGCAAAACATATCAAGTATTTTCAATTTTGTTTGTCTCATTTACTGTGGAAATTATGATCCTATAGGTAACTGAGAGTTTTAAAAGCTATCCTAAGGTTTTCAACCAAATGGTTTTCTTCAAGAGCCAATTAGCACATGTGTAAAATATCAAATGTTTATTCATGAATAATATTAGTTGTTTTGTGTTTCAGTATGCAGACATTGGTTTCTAGGGGAAGCAGTCAGTACCCGGGTGCCAAGTACATTATCAGGGATAATGGAGACAGGGTTGATCTTCGATTTCATCCCAAACCAAGTGACCTGCATCTCCAGTTTGGATACAAGGTGCTCAATGTCTTGAAGATACTGTTAGTTATAAATAGGAAAGATATTGGCTACATCCTATGTTTTCCAGAGAACCCAACCACAAGTTTCAAATAAATATTTTATGCCAAAATTTATAAAAATTTACTTGCTATTTCTTACTTTCTTGTTTGTTTGTCTAAGGGTGATTTGCGACATGAAGCTATAAAGGGATTTTACAACTTGTAAACACAATACTTCGGATGTTGTTGAATTTGACATGGCAGTAGTACCGACTGTGAGAATCACAGTTAGGCATTTCAGCAGCAAGGCTGTATTCTTTTATTATATCTATACTGAACTAAATTATCTTCTTCTTGTTCTTATTGATTATTGTTGTAGGTTGAAAGACACATCCGAGATGACGATTTGATCATTTTCAACCGTCAGCCTACATTGCATAAAATGTCCATGATGGGTCACAGGGTAAAGATTTTGCCCTGGTCTACATTTAGATTGAATCTCAGGTAAGGATTTCTGGTATAACATAACTCATATATTCTGTATTAACTTCGCCTTACTATTAAGATGAAAATAAGCTAATATTTGTTAGTTACAACCAAAAAGTGATACAAAATGGATGAAATTTATATCTTTTAGTGTGACGACTCCTTACAATGCTGACTTTGATGGAGATGAAATGAATTTGCACGTCCCCCAGTCACTGGAATCCAAAGCAGAAATTTCAGAGATCATGATGGTACATCGAAATATTGTCACACCACAGTCAAACAAACCTGTCATGGGCATTGTACAGGACTCGCTCACAGCTGTCAGGAAATTCACAAAAAGAGATGTATTTCTAGACAAGGTAATCTTCAGTCGTTGGGAGATATAGTCTGCAGTTAGTTATATATTATATATAGATACAGTCATTGTATATGGGCCGGGTAACCTGCTTGAAGAGAACTGAGTTCATGACTAGTATACGATGTTGATAGAGATAAACAGGAAGTCACCAGAGTAACAAATTTGATCAATCCTAATCCATTCCCCAATTCTCCTCTAACTGACATTGCGGGAGACTAATTATTGTAGTGTTGTGTTTTGGTTCTCAGTGAGTAAGAAAATGATCAATGCATATCACATTTCCAGTGATTTAGGGCGCATTTGATTGACTCTATTCCGGAATAAGAATGCATGGAATAAAAACCTTCGTCTGTTCAACAGATCAGTATTTCGTTTTAGAAATACACGAAACAGAACTACTAGTCAGTTTCAGCTCACCCTATTTATTTATTTATTTACTGATACGGCAACCCCTCATGAGAGTACTTTTTGCCGGGTGGTCAGGGTGGATACAAAAAATTCATAATTCATTATAATCGTTTTATTGCTTAGAGGTTGCATCAATTGAGAGATTTTGTAATCATGGTTCCGAGTTTATTCCTATTCTGTTTCAAACATTTTAATTTTATTAATTTCTCTTCAGGAGCAAATGATGAACTTGCTGATGTGGGTACCTGTATGGGATGGCAAAATTCCTTTACCAGCAATCCTGAAGCCTAAACCGCTGTGGACAGGTAAACAGATCATGACCATTCTTATCCCTGGCAACGTGAATGTGGTCCGAACTCACAGTACTCACCCAGATGATGAAGACAGTGGTCCATACAAACACATATCACCAGGAGACACAAAGGTACTAATGTTAACATCATCATCATCATCATCGTCATCATAATTATTGAAATTACAGTTATAAGTGAAGTAGAACTATTTTAATTACAATAGATTGGAAAGTTATGCATTGCAAATTGCTGATTTTAATTGAAAGATTGGTTGCATATTATTGTCATAACCTTGTTCAGTTTCCACTTTCCATGTTTCATGTGTATGTAAGAACTGATACAACCATGTAAGTTCAGAAACATATACTGAGACCTGTTGCAAGACAAACTGAAAATTGTGGCATGTACGGAGTCGCTTGGTTAATCTCACTTCTACTTGCTCCTTTTTAGGTTCTCATTGAGAATGGAGAGCTAATTTGTGGCATCCTGTGCAAGAAATCTCTCGGTACCTCATCAGGCAGTGTGGTTCACATTGTGGCTGCTGAGATGGGGCATGAGATTGCTCGTGATTTTTATGGCAACATTCAGACTGTAGTCAACAACTGGTTGCTCATTGAAGGCCACAGCATCGGCATTGGAGACTGTATTGCTGACGCTGAAACATATGAAGTCATCCAGTCGACAACCAAGAAGGCCAAGGTTTGTATTATAATATATTTATTTTGGGTAGAACAAAGATCCAAATTCACAAGAACCAATCTATCTATCTATAATAATCCCACCTGTCAAAGTTAGAACTAACAAAGTGAATGTATTTTGTCATAATCCCCCCCCCCGGCCCATTCGTACAACAATTTTGTATAAATCCTCCTCCCCCATATAATGTTTGAAATTTGCAGATTCTTTTTTCCTAGGAAAATTGTAAATAATTCACTTCAACATATTTGTAAAGGATGATAAGCGGAAATTGATTACATTAAATTAAAATCTCTCTACTACTAGGAGCATGTTTTATAAGTCTTATTGACCAAGATTGTACGTAGCTATTAGACTCAAAACAATTTAAAGAAATGTTTAGTGTTATGTTGATCACTAATATAATTCTAATTGATCAGGCTGATGTGATTGAGGTGATTGAAAAAGCTCACAACAATGACCTGGAGCCAACTCCTGGCAACACACTGAGGCAGACATTTGAGAACCAAGTGAACCGCATTCTGAACGACTGTCGTGACAAGACTGGAGGAAGTGCACAGAAAAGCTTGTCAGAGTTCAATAACTTCAAGACCATGGTGGTAGCTGGTTCCAAAGGGTCCAAGATTAACATTTCACAGGTAACACCAAGTTGTCAAATGTATCACATAATATTTATATTATTAGTCCTGGGCTATATTGGGGATACACAAAATTAAGATATATAAACCATTGTTTATGATGTTGTTTATTGCAGATATTATATGTGATACGAAGAGATACCATTTGAGAGCCATTAGAACTCTGACTTATAAACCTGTGAACATTATTTTTATCAATGGATAAAGCTGGCTTTTGGGCAGCATTTTTCAATGTTACACTTCTAAGGGGAAATGTTTTCATTAATTTTCTTGTTTTTTGGAGAAAAGTGACTGAAATTCAGTCTTAATGTTTTGATACATCTTGACTTGTGATGTTTGAGTGGTTTCTTGTTTCTCCTTAGGTTATTGCTGTGGTAGGGCAACAGAACGTTGAGGGAAAACGTATTCCATTTGGTTTCCGCCATCGCACACTACCACACTTCATCAAGGACGATTATGGGCCAGAGAGTCGAGGTTTTGTAGAGAACTCGTACCTAGCTGGTCTGACTCCTACAGAGTTCTTCTTCCATGCTATGGGAGGTCGCGAGGGTTTGATTGACACGGCAGTGAAAACTAGTGAAACTGGTAGGTGACTAAATTTGTGACAGCTTTTTCTTCATTACTGTTAAGCCATAATTTACATGTGGTGTGATTTGGTAATAATTTTTATGCCAAGATTCACTTGCAATTTCATTTTCCATAAGAATACTAGTAGCTAATTATCTTACATAATAATAATAATAATAATGATAAATGTCATATTACATGTATATGAAGCTGTTAGTTTGTAGTGTATCTATTTTAGCAAAGTTAATTTGTTGTGGCATTAATTTTAGTTACCGGTACATTAGTTTTCAATATTTTTTCTCCAAAATGTTTTGAAGCACTTCAATTTAAGAAACATTTTCAATAAAACAGCTACTATAACATGTTTGGCTTAACTCACATGAAAGCAGGTAATTGTTGTGTCAGTGTTATAGTTATTGAAAATAACAAGTTCACTTTATCACAAGCGTTTGTCCTATATCTTTTAGTTAATTTCCTTAACTCAGATTTTTTAATGTCCATTTTTGCATTTAATTTAATTTTCAACATGGTGATTAGCAAACAATTTATAAATACAGTCTGTGGCAAATTTCAGGGGGGGGGCGCTGAGGTTTGGAGTGAATGTGGAGTGTTTTAACTGTTTGGATCATTACCTGAAGAGAGTTTTTTTTGCACAGGTTATATCCAGCGACGTCTGATCAAAGCCATGGAAGGCATCTCTGTTGCATATGATGGCACTGTACGCAATTCCAACAACTATATGATTCAGTTGAGATACGGTGAAGATGGCATGGATGGAGGGTTGGTGGAGTTCCAGAACATGCCCACACTGAAGCCTTCACATTCGTCCTTTGAGAGAAAGTTCCACTTTGATATTGCCAATGAAAGGTAAACAGAGTCGTTTGAACCCTGATAGTGTCTTCGCAGACCAAGTAAGAATAACTTCCCAACAGATGTAAAAAGGCACAAAGTGTGACCATTCAAAATGAAAGCTCTCCATATAATATTGACCCTCAAAAATCCTAGGAGTGTCTTTTAAATTTTATCTTGTAAGCAGTGCCTTTGAACTTTCAAAAAAGGCGCTATATAAATATATTATTATTATTATTGTTTTAAAACATAGGGTGATGTGAAATCTTCTCAACTCATGGGTGAAAACACAAAAATTTGATTATTCAAGTGAAATCATTTGATGTGTGTTATTTTGGAGCCTTTGTACCATTTTAGTCCTGAGTGTATATTTCAGAAATGAGTAAGGTCTGTCATAACTTTTCAACACATGTAATGTAATGTAATTTAGTATTAAGTTGAAATTATTATTAATATATATATTCACATTATTTTAGACACAAACACAACTTTAGACACAGCTTTTACACACAAAACTTGAACCAGATAACAACAAATGTTTTAGTATACCGATAGCTGTTTTCCTTTTGTTAATGTAATGTTGAAAGAATATTCACATTGTTCTGTTAATTCTAAAGGCGGTTGAGACGTTATGTGCAAGAAGACATTGTACATGACCTAGTTGGTAGTGCAGGCGCACTGGCTGATCTGGAGGGTGAATTCAACACACTTGTAGAAGACAGGGAAATCTTACGGAAAATTATTCCATCAGGAAACAGCAAAGTAGCTCTTCCTGTGAACTTGAGCCGATTAATCTGGAATGCACAGAAAACATTCCACATCAACAGCAGAGTACAGAGTGATCTGCATCCACTCAGGGTGGTTGAAGGTATGTTGCAGTAATGAGAATGTGATATGTGGTTTAGAATATATAATTAGATGTTTATGAAGAACAGCAACCATTTAGAGGAACTGGCTTTGATAGGCAAGAAAAAAGCAAGCAGAACTAAAAGAAGTACATGACTGTATATATATATGAATATGTGTAATGCATTGCTGATAAAGCGTTGGCTATAATTAGTTAAATCTGTGTGATACATGTATGTATAGTTAGTTTGTCACACAGGTTAGGTACATGTAGGCAAGTGACAGGTAAACAGCTTGATGACAGTTACAACAGCAGATAAACTCTATATTTTCAATTGTAATTAAAATACACTTCAATCTGTTTCTTAAAACATTGTAGCTTTCTTTATTTATTTATTGATTCTGCTTCACCGTAATGGGGCTGAGATATATACAACAAAAATGTGCGGACAAGACGAAAGTAACACGGCAGGGACACCACAACAGTTACGAAAACCTTTCTTTACTCCAAGTGAAACTTTTGAGAGGGGCTGAACTTAGAACTTGGGATCCCTTTGAATTGATAATATTCAACAGCAGACTGGCATATGCTGTAACATTTGATATTTTTATATTATGCAGGTGTTCGTGAGCTATCCAAGAAGTTATTGGTGGTGAAGGGAGAGGACCGCATCAGCAAACAGGCTCAGTTCAATGCCACTCTGTTGTTCAATATTCTGATGCGCTCCACATTCTGTGCCAAACGAGTCATTGAGGAATTTCATCTGTCTTCTGAAGCCTTTGAGTGGATATTGGGAGAGATTGAAGCAAAGTTCAACCAGTCTCAAGTAAGTGGTCGTACATGTACTGGCACATATATTTTCAAGACTCGTGAACTAATCTATGACATGTGGTTTATTTATATCTCACTTTTATGCACAGCAGATGCAAAGCCTGATATCAAGTCTGTTTGATACCCTATCTTTCCAAAATATTCTGATATTTTCATATAATAATCATTGGACATTTGGATAAATTTAATGTTATCTTCATTTTAGTGGAAGGTCGGGGCTTCATAAGAAGTTACAGTTTGAAGAAGTTATACATGGTCTTATGTTTGACACTTTACATTATGGAAATCACACATTTTTTTAAAATTTCAAGCCAGGATGACTTAGGATTTTTTGAGATTTGCAATTAGCAAACATATTTTTCACACTTAATTATTCCAATTCACCAGTAGCCTCTACCTGTATGTTGTTTAATAGTTGTACAGCTGATACAAGACCTGCTATCAAAATATAGTTTTTTTCCATGTTTTCAAGACTAAATTTAGTGCAAGCGTGTGTGCATTAATAAATCTGTTCTTGAGAAGTACTTACTTATCAGACCTATTTATAATAGAAACTCGATGTTGTGCAAAAATGGTGTTCTCGTGCATTCTCCGTACTCACAAATGCATGCCCAATTTATATTGCAGGCCATGCCTGGAGAGATGGTTGGTGCACTGGCAGCCCAGTCTCTTGGTGAACCTGCCACACAGATGACGCTGAACACCTTCCATTATGCTGGTGTGTCAGCCAAGAACGTGACATTGGGTGTACCACGTCTTAAGGAGATCATTAATGTATCCAAGAAACCAAAGACACCGTCCCTGACTGTCTATTTGACTGGCCAGGCTGCAAGAGATGCTGAGAAGGCCAAGGTTTGTACAATTGAAGGAAGGAAGCAAAGCTTAAAAGTTGTCTTTTGTGCCTTTTTATCGTGACTTGGTCTCTCGGGCCTGCAAATCCTTGAAAGTCTGTCTATGCCCCTGCCCAGCACAGGTAACCCAATATGGAATAAGCTGTGTTTGCCGAAATATTACGCAAAATATCAGGTGTAATCTGACAATTTTTGTCACTTCAGATCCTATAGTTATACTGTAATCAGGGGTTTTGTTGGCAGCTGGCTTTTGACTAATAATAACAACTACTAAGTAGTGAGAAGAAAAGTCGAAGCAATTTGTAGAGGAGTAGTGTTGCTAGACCAGTGATTAATGATTATATGGAAGTAAAGAATATTTTTTTGCTGTGAGTAATAGCACTTGGTTTAAAGAAAAGATGAGCAGTCGTGTTGTCTTTCGTGAAATGTGCACAGTACGTAACCCCTGAGTCGGTTAAAGCAAATATAATAATAATAATAACTTTATTTCTTAAAAAACGCATTTAAACAAGCTGTCATAATGCTTAACAACTCTTTATAAATTTCTAATATTAAAATATATAAAAATATAAAAGTATATAAATAGAACATGTGAAATCTAGCTAATATAATATAGTGCATTAATAAACATCATCTTCAGCAATGATTTAAAACTGTCAATTGATGTTTCATGTCAGAGCTGCAGAGGAAGGCTGTTCCATAAGGTGGGGGCTGCAATAGAGATTGCCCGATCCCCGAAATTCTTTATATATACAAACAATATACAAACGATAGAGCTTCTGACATTTATTTTTGAACCAATGACTTAAAATAATGGCGATTTTTCCCCCATTTACAGGATGTGCTGTGTCACCTGGAACACACAACTCTGCGCAAAGTAACAGCAAACACAGCAATCTACTATGATCCAGACCCCCAGAACACTGTCATAGCAGAAGACCAAGACTTTGTTAATGTCTACTATGAGATGCCAGACTTTGACGTGAGCCGAATCTCACCATGGCTGCTACGTATTGAGCTAGACAGGAAGAGAATGACAGATAAGAAACTAACTATGGAACAGATCTCGGAGAAAATCAACTTGGGATTTGGAGATGATCTAAACTGCATCTTCAATGATGACAATGCTGAGAAACTGGTGCTTCGTATCAGGATCATGAACAACGATGAGAAATTCCAGGATGTATGTTTTCTTAAATTTACCTTCATTTACATTATACTGTATAATTACACCACCAGGTTCAGTTCCCGTTAGTGACTGGGAATTTTCTTCTTTCTGAGTTTTTAGTACACCAGCTTGTAGAATTTCAGAGCAATTACCAGATTTCAGCACTGTCAAAATTTGAACATTTCTCTCTGACAACAGTTGTTGCATTGTTCCTTTAGGAGGATGAGCAATTGGACAAAATGGATGACGATGTGTTCCTGAGGTGTATTGAGGCCAACATGTTGACTGACATGACACTGCAGGGCATCGAGTCAATTGGCAAAGTGTACATGAACTTACCACATGAAGACAATAAGAAGCGCATTACTATCACAGAGGAGGGAGAGTTCAAAGCCATTCAGGAGTGGGTTTTAGAAACAGATGGTGTCAGTCTAATGAAGGTACTGTCCAGTGTAAAGCATTCTTAATGTTGCACCTCTTGTGATCACTGGATAAACACTTTGGTTATGTAAATATTGCGCAATAAGGTTATTTACCAGTAACCACTACTGTTCCAAAAATTCCCAGTAACCATATATTGTTTGTACAATAATAATAATAAAGACTTTATTACGGTATTTCCACAGAAGTAGCTCTTCATCCGTAAAATTAGGAGAAGTTAAAACTGAAATACACTATGATTTGAAATACACTATAATTATTAATAGCTGATTCTCATAATAGAACTGTTTATTCTCACATATAGTATTGATAAACGTAGGCTGGAAAGGGGACAAGGAAGATGTAGCTAGAAGAGAGAAATTTTTAACAGTTTAGCTTCACTGATTAAACTCATCCATTTACGCTGCAGAGTCTGCAGTGAGCCCCACTCACAATGATCTGACATGTTGTATTTACAGGTGTTGAGTGAGAAGGATGTGGACCCAATACGTACTACGTCCAATGACATTTGCGAGATTTTCTCGGTAAGTGTTGGTCTGGTTGGTATTGTGACTGATTATGCAATGATAGCTTGCATGTTTTACCCATAAGGGGGACTCTCATAAAAATAAACCCAGAAAAAGGTATCACATTCTCACTTTCTGGACGTGTTTAAAATGTATTTCAACCCTAAGAGGTACGAACTGCTTTGAACTCTAAGCTTCTTAGACTCTTGGTAAAGAAATTGGTACATGAAGATTTAGTTTTTGAAGAGTAGTTCGTCTGTCCTTTTTTCAGTTTATTTTAAAGAGCTTACAAGGTACTGCGATAATTACAAATGTTACCATTTGACACTTATCACCCTAAGAGATACTGAACATTAACTGCCCCTGTCACTGTCGCAGTCTTGTAAGGAGTCTCCCCAACGACGAGTAAATGTATAACATATTATTCATCATGTTAATGGCAGTTACTAATGGATGCGAGGACTTGAGATGCAAGGAGTAGTTCTAGGTGAACGGAGAACAATTCTAGATACTAAGGGAAACTTCATTTATGTTGCAGGGTGTGTTTGTAGTTTTGAAGTAGTGGGTAGTAAATTTAATAGTGTTAATGAATGACTGTTACAGGTACTCGGTATTGAAGCTGTGCGAAAAGCAGTGGAAAGAGAAATGAACCACGTCATCTCGTTTGATGGTTCGTACGTGAACTACCGTCACTTGGCTTTGTTGTGTGACATCATGACGTGCAAGGGTCATCTGATGGCTATCACAAGACACGGCATCAACAGACAAGAGGTCGGCGCACTCATGAGATGTTCATTTGAGGAAACGGTAGGGCTTCGTTACTTGCTCTTTGCAGCACAGATACGTTGATGTTCTGGTCTTGCAGTATTGAGCTTAAATGTACAGATGTACGTTAAATATGTGCATGTCTTCGTCATTTTGTGTTTATGTTAACGGCATGTCAGTTTGTTTTTGACTGTAAACTGTATGTTTATTGTAGATGTTGGTAAGCTACCACTTATGTTCCATAGTTCACTTATTCACTGTTGATGAGTACTTTTACCAAGAAAAATGGTATCACGCCCACAGTAAACCTGAGTTAAACCTTTTGTTTATTGTCCATACGAAGGGTGATTTTTTAATTCTAATACCATAGTTTATATGTAAGGGTACTTACATCTACTGTACACTATTCTGGCTTGAAATAACGTTAACATGTTTGGACAGGGGGAAATTAATTTGCAGTCCATCAAGAACTGAATTACTACATCACGCCACATATTGAGGACTTATAATGGGATTTTCCTATATTTGTTCCAACCAGGTGGATGTACTGATTGACGCTGCGGCTCACGGTGAGGTGGACCACTTACGAGGTGTCAGTGAGTGCATCATCTTGGGTAAGTTACCACCTGTGGGTACTGGCAGCTTTGATCTCATGCTGGATGCCGAGAAGTGCAAGCTTGGGATGGAGATTCCCACCAACATTGGAGCTGGTATGATGGCAGGACCCATGGGAGCAGGTAAGAGCAATTTGATCCCTGGGGGTAGGGGTGAGGAGGGAGAGAGGTTCATTAAAATAAAGTAAATCTCATGTTTCAAGTTGTTGATCGTGCCATTTTTTTAACATAAGCGGCTCATTATGTTCTTAAAATAATGGTTCTATCTTCAAGTGTACATTAACTTTCACATAATAACATTTTATTTTAAATTATTGAATGCATATATAGATTGTCACATTCATTAATTAAATAGAAACTTGTATGTGCACTATATATAGGAAATGTGACGTATTCCACTGCAAATATTTAAGTAATCTCTTGCTATAATTATGACATCGTATTTTCTCTGGCAATTTAGAATGTTTTATTGCAAATGCAAACCCAAACATTTGACCTCGAATTTAATAGTTCCGTAGCAGCATGAAACAAATTCTAACATTGATTTTACCTATCTTGTCTCAAGTGAACCAAGTTAATAACGGTTTTCTTTAACTGTAAAGGTACTGGCATGTTCTTTGGGCCAGCTGGTTCACCCACAGCCATGGGGTCACCCCAGATGACACCTTGGAACATGGGAGCAACTCCAGCATATGCTGAGGCCTGGAGCCCAGGATTAGGTAGTGGTATGACGCCAGGTGCTGCAGGCTTCTCCCCATCAGCGGCATCTGATGCAAGTGGGTTCAGCCCTGGGGGCTACAGCCCAGCTTGGAGCCCGCAGCCCCAATCACCTGCTTCCCCAGGACCAGTCAGTCCTTATATCCCCAGTCCAGCAGCTGCCAGCCCAAGTTATTCACCGGCCAGTCCAGCATTCATGCCGAGTTCGCCATCAATGTCACCAACAAGTCCTTCATACTCCCCAACGTCTCCTGGATACTCTCCAGCCTCGCCTACACCAGGATACTCTCCGGCAAGCCCTAGCTACTCTCCAACTTCGCCGTCGTATTCCCCAACA
The DNA here is from genome assembly GCA_025505405.1 of Epizoanthus rinbou. Classification (NCBI taxonomy): domain Eukaryota; kingdom Metazoa; phylum Cnidaria; class Anthozoa; order Zoantharia; family Epizoanthidae; genus Epizoanthus; species Epizoanthus rinbou. The sequence goes on along the minus strand of JANVCH010113288.1, from coordinate 6,152 downwards.
TCACCATCCTACAGCCCAACATCACCTTCCTATTCGCCCTCATCGCCATCCTACAGCCCTTCGTCACCCTCCTATTCTCCCACCTCTCCCTCGTATTCACCAAGTTCCCCATCGTATTCGCCGACCTCGCCATCCTATTCTCCAACCTCGCCATCCTATTCCCCGACCTCCCCATCATATTCTCCAACCTCCCCATCCTATTCACCAACTTCGCCCTCCTACTCGCCGACATCTCCAAGCTACAGTCCTACTTCACCGTCCTATTCTCCGACATCTCCGTCCTACAGTCCGACCTCGCCATCTTACTCACCAACATCCCCATCGTATTCTCCAACCTCGCCCAGCTACTCTCCAGATTCGCCAACATATTCGCCGACATCGCCATCATATTCTCCCTCGTCACCGAAATATTCGCCGACCTCTCCAAGCTACTCTCCAACCTCACCAAAGTACAGTCCAACGTCGCCAACTTACTCCCCTTCGTCCCCGTCATACTCGCCATCTTCTCCAAAGTATTCGCCGAATTCTCCTTCCTACACACCAACGTCGCCTACATACTCGCCGACGTCTCCCACTTATTCTCCATCTTCACCACAGTATTCCCCTTCGTCACCACGGTACAGTCCAACGTCGCCGGAGTATTCACCTTCTTCACCAAAGTACAGCCCAAGCTCGCCGAGGTATTCCCCTACCTCACCTAGCTTCACTCCCATTTCGGGACAGTACAGTCCAACTTCGCCGAAATACAGTCCAACTGGAGTCTCACCTTCTCCGCAGTATTCCCCGTCATCTCCGCATTACTCACCCGGCTAGATTGAAACATCCCAAGGCTGGGGAATTGCATTTGGGAATAGCCACAGGAAAAGTGACGAGGAACTAAACTGATTAGTGATGGAAGTAATGTCCTATCAAGTTGGATGAGGCAGTTGGCGAGAGTAGTGAAGACCGACACGAGGGATTCTTTGTAGAAAGAATTTTCCAGAGACGTTGTTGGTTGAAAATTGTTAAGTGGAACGCTAAGAGAACGCTCTTCAGTGAGGAAATGGTTTTCTCATGTAACTGTAAAGTATTTGTTTTGATTGAGCTAACAGCTCCAATAAACTTTGCATGAGCTTCAACGAACTCTGCGCTATGAATGTCTGGATTTAGTTGGAATTGTTATAGTAGAACGTATTTTCGTCAGAGTGGAGATCAAGATAATACAACTGCAACAACCAAAAAGAGTTTTCGACTTTGTTTGATCCCAGAAGTTGAGATCGATCCATTGTTTAGCATGGAATATGTAATGGGATTAAATATTCAATAATGAAGATACATTATTTTCTGTAATAATTCAGGTATTAAAATATTTATCTTTATACTAAATAACTCGTATTCTATGTCACACTTGAGCTGTAATTCGATTAGATGCTAATTCCCACATCAAATAAATGTTATTTTCCGTGTGTCAGTCCACACGTAGATACAGTATGTTTATTTGATGTCAAAAACATGGCTAGATAACAAGGACTGTTGCATCGAAGACCTAGTTGAGTACTGTTCCGCGCCATGCTTTGACGTATTCAGAAAATACGCAGTAGAAAGTGGAATTTATTTTGTACAGACCAGAACCATTTTCTTGAAAATACCGACTTGCAAATGTGAGCCAAAACACAACGTTTGTTTGTTTCGAGCATGCGTTAATATATTAACCAAATAGATAACGCAGGGTTCCCACTCAGCTCACATTTACGAATGCGTAGATTTGAAATTTCTGATGTTTCCGGAGGTAGTAAGCGCTTTAGCCCTTCTATTTCCCAGAACAGACGAAACAAAAAATGAACGTGATGTTAAGTATTGCTTTAAAAACGTTAAATAGTACAATGGAGTATATAAAATGATGTTTGCACCAGATTGAGAAGATTCCCAAACAACACTACTGCTGTCAGAAAGTTCGAAATTTTCTCGAATTATTTTGCTTGAAAATATATACATTAATTGCTTGAAAACGGCGTTGATTACAGGAATATTTTATGTCGGGTTTTTCAATCCCCGTTTTTGGTCGGGGAAAAGTTGATAAAAAAGAAGTAGGGATTTTAATTTGGTCAGGTAAATCCCATTGGTTTTTTTTGTTTGCAAGACAATAAGAAGTAAGTGAATATTGTATTTAGGCTTCGCCAGTTCATTGTTTTGTCTGTAGCACTATTTTCTTCCAAGAAAAATGTAATTTTCGATTGACATTTAAGAGGTATTTCGGAATAGTTGCCCTCTGAATCCGTGCAGGTCAGTGCAAATACTATTTGGTCAGGGAAAAAAGTTAAGTAACTTTTTTATCCAAAGGAATGGGAACCCTGCCACTGTTGAGATATACAATTTTTTGTCGATGAAAAAGATGAATTTACCATAGCAATCTATGTATATGTTGCAGTATAAATGGCCTGTTAATTTGTAGATATCTGTTAAACCGTAGAGAACAAATGGTCTTGTCTCACGTTCATATCTAGCATAACTTCCAAGTAGGTGATTTTGCTTAAATGTGTTGCTATTTGTTATTTACAAACTAAGTATTTTCAAAGTTGAAGGTCTAATAGAGACAGACGGCTGTGTGTTATTCGATGTTGTGATGTTATTTTGCCGAGTTAGATTGAATAGCAGCCAGAATTGAGACTTGCTTTGGTCTGACCTATGTTATTTGCCAGCGAATTTGACACAAGACAATATGCAACCTTCAGTTGTGAAAAATATTACCAGCGCCTTCTACTTTTTAAGAGGACTAATATAATCAAATGAATGGGAATGTCATGACTTTTCGTTAATTGGTTAGAATATAGAATAATTCTGGATTTGCCAGCCTTTGTCTTTGGTAATAAAATGGTAAAATGTCGCTTTTTCGAAAGCAAGTCTAAAAATCTGGCTCATCGATTGAAGTTGCAGAATAAGGTTTATTGTAATAAACCAACACAAAGTATATCGCAAATGTTGCAATTTGATTACACAAAGTAATCTTCCTAATAATTTCACTATAGCGATGTTTCTTGTTTGTAAACATTGCCATTGAAATGTAAATGTGCCAACCACGATTACAAAAGACCTTGTTTCAAGAACCAATAGATCTCTGGTTGGCACGTTATTAACAATGGATGACGACACGAGAAGCATCGCTATACCCGTTGTTGTGAAAACATCCAAGATAGTGGTATCTCGATTTGTCAGAAGACGAGATTGAAAATCTAGTAGAAACCGCAGAAGTCAAGTATCAAAATCATATTCATAAAACCTTGTGTTGATTTATTAAACATTCGATTCGGCGTTGTTTTCTATGAGCAGTTAGTCCACGAGGCGCTTAACAGCTCGTAGCCGAAAACGCCGCCTCTTCGAATAACTGCAATTATACATTTAGAAATAGTTAAACTATCTAAGACTGCTGTTAACTTATTATTAGTACTATTAAGAGAAATGACAATAAAACTAGAGAAAATCGTTGAGTGTGGCTTTGTATTCATTAGTTCAAGAGTAAAATAATTTCAAGAATTGACAAACAACCCGAAGGAAATGAGTTCAATTGTTATATCGTTCACATAGTACGCCTGCTGTGATTGGTTAAACAAACTAATCGATATTATTTGTTTCCCCGAAACAAATACTCGTCTTCCATAGCTGCAGAGTTTTCACTCCAGATTAACATTTATTGCTGCCGACGAAGGAGGCAGCACTATAGTATAGACGGCATCAATAGGCAGGGCGAGGGGCGCGCGCCGACCGAATTTCAGGATGATTTTCGACCTCGTTCCCAGGCAAGAAACCTCGTATTTCGTGTATGGCAACATTTTGTGGTCCGCATGGCATTCAACCATGAAGTACAGAACACGTTTGAATTCTCCAAATTCTCCCACTGCTACCAAAGAAGTCGATAGTGTTTTATCCACACTGAAAACGTCTGTGCTAATCAAGAAGAAATGCGTTAATTTTGTGACCGAGAAGAGGAACAACAAAGTGGCTTTCGAACAGAAGACTTATCTTGTTGGATTTCACATGCATACCAGGTTGAACAAGGGTCAAAGAATCCGAAAGAACACTTTATGGGGACGGTGAGTTTAAGGCAATTTTAATATATGCTTTCAGTTTTACGAAGCAAGTTGAATTGACGATTCTCACTGCTGTAGTTGGCTGTGGATATTAAGGTGATACGTGTGATCTGGTACACCGCCATTTTTATTACTCAAATATCAACGGACATGCCAGTTCTACGACTCGCGTGCAGGAACTGAACGTTTTGTCCTCGTACAGATCATGCAGCTGAATTTTTTGTCTTGAAGATCACAACCTCTGCGACTTCCATGGTTCAAAGGTCGGCAGGTCGGGCCTGGGAACTAGTTATTGCCCTGTATACCAGTCGAGCGGGGTCAGTACTTGGATGTATGACCTTCTGGGCCCAGTTGTTCAAAAGATGGTTAACTTTAATCCTGGATTAAGCCAAATTCAAAACGCAATTTCTTCATGTTGGAATATGTTTCTGGGGCTTATGAAATACCATCGAGCCTTTCCTTGGAAACCCAATTGTTAAACCCCAAATGGCAGCCGAAAGCAGTCTGTAAGGCAGTAAATACAAACATGGATTAGGAGTTTAATCCTGGGTTAGTGTTAATCGGCTTTTGAACAACTGGCCCCTGGGACTACCTTAGTATCACAAATTATTTTTCGCACCTACCTTTTTCTGTCTATTATTTTTTTAAGTTAGAAAATATTCGCGATATTATTTGTGCAAAAACGTGTTCTGAAAACAAAATTAGGACTGATAAAATTGATGTAAATTGTTGAACATAGCTATTTAAAATATCCAGCTGAAATTCCAATGAAAACTTCTTGTTTTCGTTAACCTCAAGAACAAGACCGAGTTGACCTCAAAGCCCCCATCTATATTCTTCAATTTCGGGTTCCTCTGTTCCTCTCAAATTATTCTTGGAAACGGTAGAATTTTGGCGCCTTTAACGTTCGGTGTCCTTTTTTCTATGCAATGAGATTTGTTTTGATCTTTATTCAGCCCCGCGTATACGTAAAAGCTTCAACCAAACACAAATGGCGGACCTATAGCAAACGGCTACCTACCGTCTCCCGTTCACGGTAAACACGGTGTTTAAACTCCATGCAGTAAATCGGTGTTCGATTCCGGCAATTCTACTTCTTTTCAAAAAATGCAAAACAGCATGAAACGCAGTTGATTGACAGCTGTCGAAAATTGTGCGAAATCCAGAATCGCGTCCCACAGTCACTTCAAACCTTATAAATTATGTCGATATTGCCTCTCGCCTACTGTACTGCGTTATTTTACTAAACAAAGATCAATATTCTAAATACTTGTACTCAACATTTTTCAGCACTTCAGTTCATACATATAGTAGTACTATAAATTTCAGTGTAGATCGCAACAATCAATCGCTCCCAAGTTTGATGAGACCGACACACTTCAAGCTATTTCAAGAACTACATATTTTGATCGCCTTTCTATAAAAGTTGAAAACTGTGAACCACCTTTTTCTGACACGAATTTCAGTTAGCTCGGGTATATTTCCAGTAATTTCTGATCTGATATTGTGTGTATTCGTGTTTGTGACTGCAATTTGCTTCTCCGATATTTTTGAAATTTCATAGTAAAATAAATAAAGTTTGAAGCATATTTTGCATTTTCGTCTGTTTTTGTCTTGTTTTAGGAAATTGAGCGCTAAAGGTGAAATAAAATATATGTTGTTGTTGTTGTTGTTGAGATTTTTTCCATCATGCCTGTGAAATATACATGTCTTAGTGTGTCTCGCCGTTCTTATGTCTTTGTTCAAGGTTTGTCGCGGTAGATATTTTAAGTAGTAGCCAAGTAGTAGAAACATTTCCCACCTATGTTCCTGCCTCGCTGCATCAGAAATGCTGAATGCAAGGAATGCAGTAGAATGTCACAGAGTGCAGCAGAGTTAGCGGTAGAGTTCGTGATCAGCAGTGAGTATTTTAATACAGGACTACGGTGAGAATGTAGGTATTTCCAGTGAAGAAAACACTTATCTCGGTAACCAATGCTTGACGATGCATGCCTAGTGTGTCAGCTATATCTAAATTCCTAAGGGACGGACCAGGGGGGGGGGAGTGGAAGAATTTGTAAAAAAAAATTGCACGACCGAACCAGCCGA
>JANVCH010113177.1:0-13703 GCA_025505405.1 Epizoanthus rinbou | reverse complement strand
CTTCTCCTTCTCCTTCTCCTTCTCCTTCTCCTTCTCCTTCTCCTTCTCCTTCTCCTTCTCCTTCTCCTTCTCCTTCTTCTTCCTCTTCCTGTTCCTGTTCCTCTTCCTCTTCCTCTTCCTGTTCCTGTTCCTGTTCCTCTTCCTGTTCCTGTTCCTGTTCCTGTTCCTCTTCCTGTTCCTGTTCCTGTTCCTGTTCCTGTTCCTGTTCCTGTTCCTCTTCCTCTTCCTCTTCCTCTTCCTCTTCCTCTTCCTCTTCCTCTTCCTCTTCTTCCACTTCTCCTTCTACTACTACTACTACTTCTTCTTCTACTTCTTCTTCTACTTCTTGTTGTTCCGTAAACTTCCGTATATATTTTTATAAACATTTAGTATAAATATACCTATTTCTAATCTGTCGATTTTAGATTGCATTCGTCATTACAGATGGAAAGCAAACAAAAAACCGAGGATTTTTTGAGGAACTTAATGTTGCCTCGAAAGGATTGAAAGATGCAGGAGTAATAGTGTATGGGATCGGGATCGGTCGGTATGTGGAGACTTCCGAGTTGGAAGCGATGGCGTCAGGTCCAGAGTTTGTGTTGCAGTCAGGAGACTTTAAAGCACTTCATGGTATTGTAACGGACATCAATGAACAAATATGTAAAGGTAAGTTCTGCGTTTTGTCTAGTTTGTTTACAACACCGGTAACCCAGGCTATTTATCAGTGAAAGTAACCTATTGTTTCAGTTTGCCTGTTCACTGCTGGACGTCCGCCATATTGGATCGTACTTAAGACTTTGTATGGCAAATATTAATCTTTGAGAATACTCTAATAAATTGCATTAATAAACATTTCATTTACAGTCACTTGTTTGTTGTTGTAATATTTGTCTCCATGTTGATTTTGGGGCTGATTAAGCCGGTATTTTGCAAGATCGGTCCCAAAATCAACATGGAGACAAATATTAGTTACCAATGTGGCTCTTCATCCATTCTATTTCTTAATTTCCAGACGACTGTTATCCCAATCCGTGTCAGAACAGTGCGGCATGTAGTGATCTGGTTATGGTTCTAGCAGTGTTTACAAAGCTACGTTCGAAAAACCGTCATCTTTACACACTTTTGAAGCAAAAAGGCACAAACTTTCACAGCTTCTTCCGCAAGCTGAAAAACGTGAAATCGTTTTGCTTCCTTGCACATAATCGACAAAGATATTTCTCCATTCTTCCGCGTTGCGTTGTTTTGCAACAGAAAGCGCAGCTGGACATTTGTTTTCGCGCGACTTGGGAACGTTCCTGAACTTTTCGGAGATTTTTCCAAATTTCATTAGCCAATCACAGGCGTGGCAGATGTGGGTTTAGCCACATTCCTCTCACCCCCGGCTCTCCCTCCTTCCCTTTTCTCCCCCGAGGAATCGTGGAACGATTTTAGTGTAAAGCCTGCCGCACGCGATAGGTATACATTGTAGATATAAAAGCAAATAAATAATGCGGAGGGTTTAGTTTGCAGGAGTGCAGGAGTTACAGGAGTAGGGTTATGGTTAGGGTTAACCCTACATTAAATTAAACCTGCACTCCTGCAAACTAAACCCTCTGGACGTAATATTTGTTCTGCGCCTTACTTTCTTCCAGTTAATGAAAGTTCGGAAGATGAAAGATTTGCAGCGGCCGGGTTCGACAGATCAGAAGAAATAAACCAAATTTGTTATTCAACTAGTTCACAATTCAAGCTTAATAGGAAAACGTAAGGAATTTAATGCAGCGAGGTGCACTCAAATAGTATCCCATTTTTTCGTTCTGCTGTCTTTATGAAATATTTGTGCTGTTTTGGTCATTGCTTATATGCCAGTATTCAGTGGGTATCTGGGTTTTCCATATTCATAACATGTAGAAAACGTCGCAAACAAGCGCAAGTTAAAAATATTATATTGTTTTTCTTGTGCATGTATTGCGCTAATGCGTTTTTTGTTCAAATGTGAAGCGAGGTGATACAAGTGAAAGAAAGATGGTTGCCTCGCCTGTGTTGCTTGTGTCGCTTGCGCTGCTTCGGTGTTGCTTGCTTGGCAGTTGTGATTAAGTTGTCAATGTGAAGCACATTACGGAAAATAGAACAAGTTCCATCTCTACCTATATTTTTCCGACTGTTAGTGACACGTTTTGTCGTATATGACGGTGGGGTGCGTCGTTCACTAGAGAATCTTATTTATTAAAGAGAAGCGTTTACTCCATTTCTCCTAAACTAGTTCTCGATTGAAAAATCACTAAGTGCTGACTTTACGTTAAAACCTCAGTACTGGCAAAAATGAAGCAAGAAACTTTCATTTTATCATGCGGCAGAGGAAGAGAATTTGTTGCAGTGTTAGGTTTAGAAATTTAAATTTAGACATAAAATCTATATGTAATGCTTACAAATGAAATACTGAAATTCACGCCTAAACAAGCAATGAAACACAGTCGTTTTCCCTCTAAACTAAACTATATTGCCAGCTTTCCGGGGGATTTGCTGGCGAGCAGTAGGAACTTTAATTGCCGCTCAGTGCACATCAGTATATTTCTTGCCTTTGTTGCACACGAGTTGAGCTGATTTTGCGCCATCTATCAACCAGTGGCCGCTACCAGATGCATGGCCAATTTGAGTATTTCTAGAACTGGATAACTGCAAATTTATAAGCGGCGACCTTCCGATTTTTCAGGTTGCCCGGGCTTGAACCAGTTGGCCTTGCGCATTTATTTCAGGATCTTGAAAATGTTAAAAGCATCCGCGCGCTCGATTCCGTTTTGAGAGCAGAGTAACCCGTTTAAAGTTCAGTTGTGCTTGGAACGACCGATTTAATATAAATGTTGTTCCCACTTGCGAAACTTGTAAATTATATTTGGAATGTATAGCTCCGATAGGGAGCTTGTAGGTTTCGCGTCTACGCACTTGGTTCCTTTTTTGTAAGCAGAATAACTTGTTTACAGTTGATTGCACTCGAGATGCCCAATTTCGTGTGTAGTTCCAATATGCAGAACTTGTAAATTGTATTTCGAGTTTAGCTCTGCTGAGAGCTTGTAAAAAGGGCCTTCGTTGGCCTTGCTCCGTTTGGGAGCATGCGGCTCTTTAGGCTACATTCTATTGGTGGGTTCTCTTTATCTTATTTAACTCAGCAAGCGGTCAGAACTTGCAAATATTAATTCCGTTCTACGGAGCTTGCACTGAAGGGGCAGATATACGAAGTTTGTAACTTTCCCCAATGTTTGGTCCATTTTAAACCGTTTGGACCTTTCTTGCCGATGTTTCTTGCTGAACATTACATGCAATAAGGACTCCGTCTCTTTGGATGTGGTTCGTTTTCTTTTTATAGTCATTTTTGTTACTCAGGGTTTTTCCGCATTTTCGAAATACTTTTAATAATACTAGTTAAGCATTGACAAATTGAACTTGAAGGGATACCCCTGGACTGCAGTGTGTAGTCTGCATTTAAACCTGGTCTGCAGTTTGTAGCCTGCATTTTACCCCTGGTCTGCAGGTTGTATATACAGTCATTTTATCCCTATTCTGCAGTTGGTAGTCTCCATGCATTTTACCCCTTGTATGCAGTTTCTTGTATATGTTTTACCGCTGGTCTGCCGTTTGTAGCTTCTATTTATCCCTGCTCTGCAGTTTGTAAACCGCACTGATTTTACCCCTTGTCTGTAGTTTGTAGTCTACATTTTACCCCTTGTATGCAGTTTCTTGTCTGTTTTACCGCTGGTCTGCCGTTTGTAGCTTCTATTTATCCCTGCTCTGCATTTTGTAGTCTGCATTTTACCCCTCAGGTCTTCAGCTTGTGGTCTAAATTTTAGATGTTTGAATTTCACCCACGGTCTGCAGTCTGCGTTTTAGACTGACCGTGTTTATTTGTGTGCAGTTAACAGTGTTATGAACGTAGCTACATCAGTGCATGTGTATTTCTGCGATAATCATCACGTTGATCTGTGAAGGTGATTTGTGTCTGCCAAATCAAGATTTCAATTCAGTGCGTTCAAGTTCTTAATTGTGTTGATAAAGTTTATTAAAGCTCACTGACGTTTCGATGTTATTTTGACAGCTGCCTATATAGAGTGATCACAGAAGACAGAAATACGAACAGTCGAAACTTCTGCAAGAATTTTATTGACATTCTATTGTCTTTGTATTGGACATGTTACATTGTGCACTCGTGAAGATTTATAGTTGTAGAATTTTAAAATATAGTAATATAAGGATCGTGTAATGTAATTTGATCGATATGCACACAGTAACTATGGTAACCACTAATACCTTTTACTAGTTATCCTGATTGACGACGAGTCTATGCCATTCCACCCGCAAAGCATCTTGGGTGCAACTGGACCATTAAAAAGTGTTGCCAAGCAACAGTGAAATATTCATCGCATTCGTTCTGTTGTAACGTCGTCCTGTGATATTTACTAAGCGAACTAAACTAATAAAAGCATTCCTAACGCAACAAATTGCACATTATAGATGACACTATAGATGGTTTCATCAAACTTGACTTTTTTTGCACTCGAGAATCAAAAATCAAACATCGTGACACGCGCACTGTTAAACTGAGTTAACATTTCTTAATGTTTCCTTTTACCATCTTGGATAATTTTCTTTTCTTATTCTGCGATTTACCGCCAGGTAAATCCATATCGGGCAGCTGTGTTTTTATCGAACAAATACAGACATATACAGATACAGCTATACACAGATGCTCCAGGAGGGGCTTTTAAGCTACCTGTTTACATGCAGTACAAGGGTTCAGGAGACCACTGAATGCGGTTCACAACAGTTTTTCGCGCCTTTTGCACAGTAATTATATGGCAGAAAAAAGGTGTATTTCATAGACAGAGTTATAACTTAGCTTCCACAGTTTGTCGATGCACAGTTTCTGATTCTCAGTAGCCAAAATTATAGCCACCATTCAAGAAGACAAGCTGAAGATTATATCTGAATCTGTTACTGTCCAACGTTCGGTGGATAACACACTATGCGAGAGACACGTTATCGCCGACAAGAACAAATGGGGCCCACAAACGATAAGAACCAAATTCAGTGTTTTCTCTCATGTGTCTCATAGCCTTGTCTAGTGACTCGCTTACTTTCTCTCCGCGAACCAACTGCTCGTAAAACTTCTCCATGAAGTACAACGTGGCATCGTCGTCGATCGCCCACAGCGCAACGAGAACTGCACGAGCACCAGCTCCGATGAACGCACGAGCGATGCCGATTACTCCTTCGGCCTTCACTTCACCGCGGGCGCTGTGACAACAACTTAGAACAACCAGCTTTGCCTTCAAGCATTTTTTCTCGAGGTCTGACATGAATAACATGTAATCTTCTTTCTTTGAGCTATCGATGCCAGGATTTGAAGCGAGTAAGATCTCTCCTCTTTTCATATTTCCGTGGGCAGCGATGTGAATCAAATTGGCATTTTCAACATTTCGAAGGAAATTCTCTTTGGTCGCATCTTTTCTAGTCAAAGGCTGAACACGAAACAGTCGACCGATCATCACAGCTTCCTTATACGCACCTGGTAGATTTGTACCTGGGTCTCCTATTATCAAGGGACTTGCCTGACTTCCGGGTTCTTGTGGCCTTTCTATGATCATCTTTGCTGTTGCCAGTGATGGAATCAATCTCACTTGCAGGGTTTCTGCCACATACTGCTTGTTTTCATCTACTAGTGCGGGAAACGGGACCAAGTTGAGAGCGCCATCGGCTACGATAACAAGGTGTGATCCCTTCACAAACTGTCGCACTGGCTCCAAAACCAGCTGGTACAACTCATGCAGCGGATTGCATTTTGTTGACTCTTCTTCCTCTTCCAATTCTTCAATGCAGCGGGACTCTTTTTTTGGTGTACTTCTCTTGTGTATTTCATCCATTTGGATAGTAGCAGCAAGAGAAGGGGGAAAAAGAGATCTCATTCTTTCCGTTTCTAGAGGAGCCGCATTGTCAGGAACCATGCATAATTCAACTTCGTTCTCGACTGATTGTTCTGTTACTTCATTTGTGTAAAGAAATGATAGTGAACGATCTTCACAGTCTGCAGTGGAACCTTTCCCGTATGTATTGCGAGCTCTACTAATCAACACCTTCAACTTCTCCTCAACAAAAACACCAGATTCTGTCAGCAAATTGCACTTCTTGGTCTCAGTGGAAATTTCAATACTGCTTTTCTTGAATTCTACAACTCCATTCGGCTGTATGACCCACATACAAATTCCATCGCTGTCTAAAGAGAGAAACAGCACCGAAGTGTTAATTGCCTTGACCACATCACGGATATCACCGAGGGTTAAATGCCTGGCTGCAGTAACTTCAGCGCATTGGGCAGAATAACTGGTGAGCATGAGTTCAGCCAAGGCTCTTGATCTTCCTCTTTCAGCAATAACGAGAGCTTCTATGGCTTTATCTTGAAACAGAAGCACTCTGGTCAGTAGCCTGTAAGCTTCAATAAAGGTATCACGAATGGATATTTTAGACTCATCTGCTTTGGGTACATTTTGAAACAATTCTTCAAAGCATTGTATACTGCCCTTTAAATTACTTTCCGCCTTGTCATACTGTTCGAGAGATATACCATGGATTCCAAGGTTACTATAAGCACGTCCCTCATTTCCTTTGTCTCCAGTTTGCTTTGCAATGGTCATCTGTATTTCATAATAATGTAAAGCCACTTCATACTGTCCAAGAGCATGATAACAGTTTCCGAGACTACCGCAAGCACATCCCTCAACTGCCTTGTTTCCAATCTGCTTTGTTATATTAAGACCAGTTTCATGGTGATGTATAGCCTTGTCAAACTGTCTGAGATAACTATAACAGGAGCCAAGACTTACACACGCGCGGCCCTCACCTGCTTTGTCTCCAATCTGCTTTGCAATGTTAAGTAGTATTTCATGATGTTGTATAGCCTTGGTATACTGTCCGAGAGAATGATAACAGTTACCAAGGTTACCATGAGCAAGTCCTTCACCTGCCTTGTCTCCAATTTGAGTTGCAATGTTTAGTCTCAATTCATAATAATGTATAGCCTTGTCATACTGTCCAAGAGAATGATAACAGCTACCAAGGGTACCATATGCATGTCCTTCACCTACTTTATCTCCAATCTGCTTTGCGATGTTCAGTCTCAATTCATGATGCTTTATAGCCTTGTCATATTGGCAAAGAGCGAGATAACAGCTGCTAAGATTACCATACGCACGCCCTTCACCTGCCCTGTCTCCAATCTGCTTTGCTATGTTCAGGCGCATTTCATGAAGCTGTATAGCCTTGTCATACTGTGCGAGAAAATAATAGCAGTTACCAAGGTTACCATATGCACCTCCCTCACCTGCCTTGTCTCCAATCTGCTGTTTGATGTTTAGGCTCACTTCATGTTGCTGTATTGCCTTATGGTACTCTCCAAGACAACGATAACAGATACCCAAGTTGTCATAAGCACCTCCCTCGCCTGCCTTGTCTCCTGTCTGCTTTGCGATGTTTAGGCACATTTCATGCTGTTGTACAGCCTTGTCGTACTGACCATAAGAATGATAACAGTTACCAAGGTTACCATAAGCACCTCCCTCACCTGCCTTGTCTCCAAGCTGCTTTTTGATGTCTAGGCACAATTTATGTTGTTGTATGGCCTTATCATATTCCCCTATGGAACGATAACAGATACCAAGGCGACCATAAGCACCTCCCTCGCCAGCTTTGTCTCCAATCTTCTTTGCAATGTTCAAATGCAATTCATGATGATGTATAGCCTTGTCATACTGTCCAAGAGAATGATAACAGTTGCCAAGGCTACCATAAGTACATCCTTCGGCTGCTTTGTCTCCAGTCTGCTTTGTGAACTTCAGGTGCATTTCATGATGGTCTATAGCCTTGTCATACTGTCCGAGAGAATAATAACAGTTACCAAGGTTACCATAAGCACGTCCCTCGCCTGCCTTGTCTCCAATCTGCTTGGCGATACTTAGGGAAATCTTGTGCTGCTGTATAGCCTTGTCATACTGCCCGAGAGAATAATAACAGACACCAAGGCTACCTGAAGCATCACCCTCACCTCTTTTGTCTCCAATCTGCTTTGCAATGTTCAGATACATTTGAAGAAGATGTGTAGCTTTGCCATACTCTCCACGAGAACAATAACAGGTAGCAAGGTTACCATACGCAATTCCCTCAGCTGATTTGTTTCCAACCTGCTTTGCGATATCAAGGCTGATTAGATGACACTGCACGGCCTTGTCATACTGTCCGAGAAAGCAATAACATAAACCAAGGGTACAATTAGAGCATGCTTCATCTCTGGTGTCTCCAACTTGCTTTGCAAAACTCGTCTGGAGTTCAAGATACTGTATAGCTTCGTTGTACTGCGAACATTTGTAGTGCAGTGCTCCCAGTTCTCTACATGCCTGCATCTGAATAGGAATGTCACCAAGATCTCGAGCCATATCAAAACACTCTTTGAACAGGCAACTTTTCTGCTGGTCAGTCAAGTTGAGATTTCCAGATTTTGCATGAAGTATGGAAACCGTTAGAAACAACTTCTTTTTCTCATCATCCATAGCAATGTAAACCTCTTTTATGCTGTGTTTCTGTTCGTGCTATGTATATCTTGGTTCACCTAATAAACGACAATAACAGAAACTATTGCAAACAAATGTTTTTTAAAAAAGAGATAGATTGCTAAACTTAAGTTGGAATTAAACTTGCATGTGATATAATGACTCTGTTCACCGGCACATGGTTACTCTAGAGACAGGCAGATAACTTGACATTTTGTCTCATTCATATAATTTAAGACTGACGACAAACATAAACAAAGAAAGTGAGTTCACATGAATGTGAGCAACTGGGACTAAGAAAGCTTAGTTAACTAAAAATACTGAGCTTTTCTTTACAATTCAGTGAAGAACTGAATAGCCCACCTTTAAATTCCAGTTAATATCACAGTATAGGAGAGGGGAAAATAATAATCATTGTATTTATATAAACAAGAAAGAATACAAGTGTCGGCAATCAGCGGAGCATTTTGTGTTCACTTTTCAAACAATGATGCAATTACTAATACTAACACCTTACATATTGGACAATTTATAACATAACATAATTTATATAACATAACATAACATAAGTGATAACGTAATATATATAACATAACATAATATACATTATCTTGCTGCAATATCAACAATTTCATAGCTGATTGTATTGTAACATAATATATATATAACATAACATATTAACTAGCATAGCATTGCATAACATAACATAACATAATATAACATAACATAGCATACATGTAGCATAACATAACATAACATAACGTAACATAACATATTATGACATGACATGACATGACCATGACATGACATGACATATTGACATGACATGACATAACATAACATGACATAACATGACATAACATAACATAAATAACAGTTTTATCATGAACAAAAGAGTCATGTAAACCCATTAAATGTAGATATCACATATAGTACATGAGTTTAAACACAGATACATGTGTGTGACTGTGTAGTTTCTGTTTCTGATCTCAGTCACAAAGATAATGTGTTAAGACTTGTCCAAACTTGGCCCCTGTCTGAATACATCATTCTTCAAGTGCCCATGCTGTGATTGAGCAACGGCACCAGTCTGAACAGGATTTTGGCAGTTCCCATTTTCTTTGCAAAGCTAAGAAACAGAAAAGTCAAAGAGTAGTCTATTGAAGTCAATAATTGTTTGGCCAGAATTCTGGGAAAGTGCTTCTGGCAACATTTCTTAAGTTGGCTTTACATGTACATTCCAGGCCAAAAAACAATACGTCCAACTAGAAAACGCAACTACTGCACCTGGCCTGAATAACCTCTTTACAAGAACACAATGAATAATGACCATATTTGGGCAAAGTTGCCTCCAGAAGATATCACCATGTCTGTACAGCACTCTTTCTAGTGCCAGGGCACAGTGCTCAGGCACCACAATAAGTCTGCACATGGCCTTTAAGTTAACATATTTAAACTAAAATCAAGTCCCTGTACCATATAATTTGTTTTTTTTTCTGTTAATATTGATACCATGCCTGTCCAATACTCACGAACTGTGTCATGTCAGTTACACAGTACCAAAATTAGCAGCAACATTGACAATAACAAATTATGGTCAGTTGGGCCACAGATGTCTCAGTGTTAATAGAAAGATATGCAGTATACACGTATTATCTGCAAAGGTTTTGGTACATCTTTTGACATAAGAGCCTACCTGCCTGGGGCGGATCTAGATATTTGGAAAGGGGGTGCACCATTTCAAGTAAGAGTTGAAGCAAAAATGAGCGCCAAAGGCAGGAGCACCTAGGGGGTCAGGGGCCATGCCCCCCCTGGAAAATATTTGAAATTAAGGTCTCTAAAATACCATTTCCATGACTTTTAGAATGTTTTTCATTATATATTTTTTATGAAGTACCGCCTCTCAAATATTATTTTTAAAAAATTGGACTGAAAAGGGGGCTGGGGTTATCGGCCCCTAGATCTGCTACTGCCTGTAAACCCAGATGTTTTGCCCCATGGGATAAAATCTGCATTTCATGTCATGGTGGGTTGACAGGATAGTATATAAATAGATAACTATTATATGTATATAGGGTAGGTTAAACTTGCAGTGAAGTCTTCTCATTATTATTCTTTCATTTCTTAAACAACTGAACTTCGATCCAGCATTCTTACTCAAAAGTATCAATTAAGCATTTCATTCAGTGTTTCGTTTAGTACATGCAACTTCAAGTTAGAAGTCAGTCAGTCAGAATCAGAACTTCAGTTTATAATAAAAAGAGAACAGATAACTATACAATCAGTTAGAACTGTCCTGTGACATCAGACTGCAATATAATTGGAAACCACAAAAACAAAACTTCAAACCAATCCCACTGAAGCATTCCTACACATTTATTTTTAAATTAACAATATGAACAAGATGTCATAAACCTAGTGTCGTGCTTCCTATATAGTAAATATATTTTATTTTAACCTTCATAGTAATTCATGTATCAAGGAAGTTTTTGTCAAGATAGTTGCTTTAATTAGTAAATTGACATGAAAATATGAAATGTGTGTGTTTGTTAATAAATTCTGACCACCACAAAATATGGTGAATCACGTTCAGGCAGTATCCTTCCATCTCTAGTTTAGTTCTTTGACCTCGGCATACAAAATGTCACAACTGCCATTCTCATTTTCTCGATCAGTTGTGACTGAGAGTTTGTGCATTGATCAAAATATAAGTAAATACAATATATTATGTAGCAAAAATTAAATTTGATGTTTTAAAAAAGAACAGAAGATAAATTAGGATATCTTGTTGAATAACGTTTTTGTGCAATTCAAGAATCTTAATCACTTCCCCTGATGAAGGCTAGAGTTTAGCTGAAACGTTGGGTAATTTTAAACTGTTTTATAAAAGTAATTTTTTTAACCAGTCAGAGTAACTCGTTTTTTTAAAACAATTTTAAAATATATTCTGCAACATTCCACACCATTATTGCAGCAGGCATCTCAAAAATGTTACCTCATGAAAACACTGGTTGGAACATCTGCAATGCATGCTAGCTAACAAGAACAACACAGTCATGTTTTATTGGCCTTAGATGACAATATCAAATAGTGTGTACCAGGAATCCCCTCCCCTCCCCCCCAAAACAAAACAGGAATACTACACAATTTTGTCAGTCTTTTGTTCGTGAGTTAACGAGTAAAAAAAAGACTCTGACCTCTGTTATGAAGGTAGAAGGTCAAAGAAAGATCGATGTTTTTTCTTAGATTTTGCTTGGAATAAGCCAATTTCAAGCATTCCATAGAAAATGAAAAATGGGGGAGAGAAAAAACTAAGGTTCAGTTTGTGGGGAAAGAGGGAGATTGCAAAAGGGAGGCAAGATCACTTGGAATTCAGTCCACACCCCAGATGGGCGAAATCCATATGGGGTTCAGGTGATATCACTTTGACACCAATCAAAAGCTTCTTAGATTTGCCAAAATTTTAGAAATGTTAATTCAAGGTGATGAAAAATCCTATAAATTGTATATTTATTATTTAGTAGGTGCCAATGGATGACATGAGGGGATCAGAGAATACATTATAAATTAACCTCAATGTTCCGATTCTGGCGATTGCTTCAAACTGGAAAGCGATCGTGATGACGATCGACCACGAAATCAATCAAATACAACGAACCGTGAAGCTAATACAGCGTATACTGTAACTGACAGCTCTACTAGGATAGTGTCGTGCTTTCTCTGGGAGATCCTAGCGACAGACTGATCAAGCGATCGCTACGATGAAAGAAAGAAATTGTCAAACTGAAGTTGAGTTTCACCTAGCTGATGAATGTTTGTGAGCCAACAGTTTATACACGACTCGTTCTTTTTAGACTTTTTAAAATCTCTATCACAAAATTGGTAGGTTGCGAATGTTTCTACTGAACACACTGTAGGTCAGCTACGATAGTCCTGAACGTGTCACTAACTCACCTGCAGAAGTCAAAATAAAGACTACCAAGTGATGCTATGCAATGACCGCCATCTTGTTTGAGACTGATCACATGATAAACAGCATGGATGTTTGTGCACAGGCGCCAACGGAGGGATGCTAAATAAGAGCAAAAGCGAGGAAATATGGAGAAATCAAAATCGTTCGAAAAACAATCTACTTCACCTCGGATGAAACATTTTAGGAAGTATTGCATTTAATATATTATGAGTTGCATTGATCGTGGTGTTAGTGCGATTGTAATCTGCGTAGAATGCCCTCGTTTTGGGTTGCTATATTTGCCGTTTTTCCGGCGCACAGTGTTTTTGGCCGCGCAGAAAATGGAAAAAAGGAAAAATTCTGCGCGCCAGAAAATATCAGCCCAAAACAAGGGCCTGCTACACAGGCTAGCTCAAGGCGACTTAAGCTAAAATTGTCGAGGAACACAATGCGACCTAGTGCGACTTAAGGTCATGCATTACTGTATTGCAGAGGCTGCAAACACGATTTTTGTTGAATAAAAGGAAATATTAAACCTGCTTCACACTAGCGACGTAAGCGCAAGCGGAAGAAATTTAAATAACAAAGGAAAAGACAGAACACCCGTGTGGGCTTGTTCCATCTCGATGCACACCAGGTATTCCTTTGTATTTCAAGGTTTCCTTTGCTATTTAAATGTCTTAGGCCCGTTTCAGACGTCGAAATTTTCATGCGCCGAATCTAATACTAATGAGTTATAACAATGCATTTACTCATTAGCATTAGATTCGGCGCATGAAAAGTTCGACGTCTGAAACGGGCATAATATCTCAAAAACGGTGGATTTTAGAGAAAAACACCTTGGAACGAGATTGACGCGACACCCGAGTTTAGTCGCAGTTCCAAAATCTCGGCTCCAAATTTGTCAAAATTGGAGACCGGATTTTAAAAAAAGTGCAAACTTCTCCCTAAACGTGTTGGCCTCGCCTGACATTTCCATATACGCGTGTACATTACGTAATTCGAAAACTCTTATAATTATAATTATTAAATATAATTATATTGATGTTTTACGTGATTAATTTACGGTGTCTAAATACAGTTATTGTATCATTGAAATGTATTGCACTGTTTTGTATAGCATATCATAGCATAGCATAGCATAGCATAGCATAGCATAGCATAGCATAGCATAGCATAGCATAGCATAGCATAGCATAGCA